>JBBPBT010000629.1:2971238-2982463 GCA_037974875.1 Cicer bijugum | reverse complement strand
TAAAATTTAAAAATATTGTAAGTTTATTTAGAAAAAAAAATAGTATGTAATTAATTAAGAAATGACAATTTTATCATTTAAAAACGATATATATATATATATATATATATAATTCTTAAATAATATAATTATAATTTCTTAAACCTCTAACAACTATATATATCATGTCATGAAGAATGAAGATATATGTATTAAACAAGTAACATAATAAAATAATATTATGTCAAGCATCAAACATAATATATGATAATGATTATTCTGGTTATTATTTAACTTTATATTATATTTTCTTTATTTTACCATGCACACATCAAAGTGATTTTTATTGTCCTTACCATCTTTTATTAACGTTAACGGACTTGTTGCTTTGTCTTCTACTCGTCATTTTACTATTCAAAGTGCATACAAATTGTAACAAGACATTTTTAAAAGTCTGCAAGGTGATTGAAGTTTTATGTGGATTTGAATAGCCCCGACCAAATTAGGCAATTATTTGATTGGTTGCTCAAAAGAGGATTCTTACCAATTTTTGGAGAAGAAAATGGGGAGAGATGACAAGACAACTATTCATGTTTTACGTGATTGTGTGTACGCCACTCAAGTATAGATTTTCGTTACACTCTCTTATTTTACTATTGACTTTTCTCTTTTGAATTACAATATATGAATTTTCAATAATCTCAATAAATTTTGGATCGTATAGCTACTATTGAGAGTTGGAAGAAAACTTTCATCATGACTACATGTTGGTCCCCGTGGAAGCGATGAAATAAAACTACTTTTTAGATTTCAAACCACCTTGTATTGGTGGTTGCATATCCTTTGTCTCTACTCTCAAAGTAAGGACACAATCTATATTAGCTGAAAAAAGCCTCTTGATGGTTGGTTAAAGCTCAATAATGATGACGCTTGCAAGAGGAACATAGAAGTATCAGTTTGTAATGGTTTTTGAATAACTCAAAAGAGAGATGGATCAATGGCTATAAAAAGAAGATTGGATTGAATTTGTAACGCTCTTCAAGATCAAACGTGGGATTTGGAGGGAACATATTTCACATCTCATAGTGAAGATTGACTCAAAATCTTTATAGACACGATTATAGACAATTACAATTTTCATGAGAATGTTTCCATCTTTGTGCAACACATTTTCAAGTTTTTGAACTATGATTGGGTGATTCAGGTTCTCCATAACTAAGGGAGGACAACAAGTGTGTTGATTGAATTATTGAGAAAAATTTGTTTTTCTTTAAATTCGTTTACTCGAATTATGGAGAGAATCCTTCTAATAATCTCCTTAAAATTATTTTTGTAAGATGATATTATAGAATATACCACTATTTTTGTTGTTTTTTCTTATTAGACTTTTGCTCTCATTTGAAAAAAAAAATAACTAATAAAAATATATTGATGCAACATCTGCACATAATATTAAAAATAATAATTTGAAATCTGATCGAATTATTTATACCTAGACACCCCCAGTGTTTTTAAAAAAGAGCTATTTTTACCCCTGTTTTTAAAAAGTTACACTTATGTCCAAAAATTTACTAATGAAGAAGATTCTCTATAATTTAAGTAAAAGCCCAATAAAAGTAGAACAATTAATTGGGCAGCAAGCCCATCTAATTAAACACGCTGACCCCACATTAAACATCTAATGACATGCTTAAGAGACATCATTTGTTGGTTGATAAAACTTCGATTGGCCAGGGATAATTTATTCCGTGTGTCTAATATATTTTCAATCAAAGATTAATAACTGTTAAATATGATAGTTATGAAAAAACAGACCCGATTTGTGCTAGTGCTACCCACGCCGTTTTGCTTTTTCTATGTCTAAATCTAGATTTTGCAAAGGGGACCACACATGATTTCGCTGACTTGGATTACATTAATAAATAGATAGATAAATTTTATATTTGTGAAACTAAGCCATAGATAAAAACTTCCCATAATAATATTGTAATGGAATCCTTCGTATACATGGACTGAGAAATTCACATTATAAATATCATTCTGTATATGAACTCTACAACATCGTTGAGCTTATAATTAATTAATTTCAGGTTTTTTTTTTTTTTGCATTCATATAATTCCAATGGATTATGGTTCTGATATTTCGAGGGTAGTGTTCAATGCCCCTTCATATGGATTTGGTGCTTCAAATGGGATTTCAAGAGATGGGTTGGTATCACCACGATCATTGGTTTTGGATACTGAGATGCGAGAACTAGTGAAGTCACCTCCAATGGTTGGAAAGAAAAAAATTTGTGATGCCAACAAAACTTTAGTGGCTTTGAAGAATCATAGGGAAGCAGAGAGGAGGAGAAGGAACAGAATTAGTGATCATCTTGCAAAACTTCGTGGACTTGTTCCATGCTCCGCAAAGGTAAAATAATGTTTTTTTTTTTTTTAAATGTTGAAAATGATGTTTAACAAATAATGTTAGTTTGTGTGAATTTAAAAAATAAAAAAGTCTCGAATAAAAGAGATATCACAAATAAATAATATTATAAGAAAAAATATGTCATTTAAAATGTGTTTTAAAAGATATTCAATTTTGTAAAGAGAAATTAAGATAACACATTTAAATCGATCACTCGTTTGTAATTGAATTTCGTGGTGTGATTTTTTTTTTTTAAGTTATTTGATATGTTTTTCAAACATCTAGTTTTGTGGTTTTATTAAAATATATATATGATTTTTGATTAAATTGTTCCGACTAAAAGATGAAAATGGTGCTATGAGGCAGAAGTGATAATACTAGCTAGTTAATTATCATCACCCAATGGTGCTTGAAATCCAATGTTCAATTTAATCCGAACTCAGTCTCACCTCATCATGTTTTTTCTTTTCACTCTTAATTGTTAGGCTATGGCTGTGTTTTTTCATTTTGTATATCAATTTTGTTGCAATTAGAACTATTGATTAAATTTAATAGAGTTCACAATAAATCAAAACATATCTTTTAATTGATAAAAAGTGCAAAATTAATTTTTAAAAAGAGAAAATAGAATATACGCTTTCATTATGAACTCCTTTTATATTAATAACTAATTAAAATCAATTATTTAACGATTATTTTTTAAAAGAACTGTTTTGTGTTGTGTGTCCACACTCCACGTCAGTAGATGAATATTCTTGCTTCGAACAATTATTTAAGATGTTAAAATCAATTACAATGACAACTAATTAAAATTAATTATTTAAGATGTTAAAATAAATTGCACCTCAATTATACTCTTTTTAAAATATAGTAAAGAAACTAAAAAGTGTACTTTAGTCTATCTTTTTCATTGGTCTCCAAACCAAAACTATTTCATTTGTTTTTTATTCAATATATAATACTGGTATATAGTATATTAAATATCAAATGGTTCTTTGTTGTGGGTCCACACTCCACATCAGTCGATGAATATTCTTGCTCCGAACAAATCATATTCATCCTGAATATTTTTATTGATAGCTGTCATCAATGATCAGATAGTTGCCTAGGCTATTTAATTAATTTATACAGTTCTATCCTACTATTACTATGATTATTAATTTACTTTTGTTTTGCTGATAATACTTTACTGGCTTTGGTGGGACAAGTTGTAATAAAAATAATTTTAGAACCACAATGAATCGAATATAACAGCTTTAATAATATATATTATTTTATTTTTTATTTATTTGTGTAAATGTGTCTAAACAGTATTTGTTTATGTCTGTGTTTAAACAAGTATTTTTCCTTAGAAATGACATGCGATCCTGATATCTGACTGCAATTGCTCATAATCTGTCTAGATAAGACCTTAATTGAAACTACATTAATAATTAAAACACAATTAATTAGTCCTATTTAAATATTTCATATAAATTTTAAAAAATAAAACGAAAGAGACGGAATAACAGTACACATGTACTTAAGTTTCGTTAATAATTAAACTAAAATATATTGGTAGGTAATTATTGATGAGAAATTTAATGTTACTTTATAATTTATAATCTATTATTTGACAAAATATGGGTTGAGTTTAATTTGGTGGGTCAATTGAAACTTTTATAGATGGACAAAGCAACCTTACTAGCTGAAGTTATTAAGCAAGTGAAGGAATTAAAAAAGAACACAGAGGAATCAAGCAAAGGTTATCTAATCCCAATGGATAATGATGAAGTTAAAGTTGAAATAGAACCATATGAAGATGGTGGGTTAAATGGATCAATTCCATATAGAGCATCTATTTGTTGTGATTATCGACCAGAGCTTCTATCTGATCTTAAACAAACTCTTGATACACTTAAAGTACAATTGGTAAGGGCAGAATTGTCAACTTTGGGAGATAGAGTGAAAAATGAATTTGTCTACACATGTTGCAAAGCTGACATTTATAATGTTGAGTTATGTCAAATTATTGCAAGTAATATTCATCAGGCACTTAGTTCTGTGTTGGATAAGGGTTCTACTTCATTGGATTACTCATTAAGAGTATCACATTCTTTCAATCGGCTGCAGCACCAGACATCTACTTTGTCATGTAACCATGAATTTTGTTCATGTTGATGCTACACAGTTTGGTTTATTCATTTATTCTATGTTAAGTCATCGATGCTGTTTTTATTATTCTATTTTATCTCATTCACGATTTTGATTTTGGAATCAAAATCGTAAATAATACAAAATAGAGGATCCAAATCCATTCGAATTTCATTAATCGTGTACTCTATATGAAAAGCAGTCTTATAATTGTGCTGTTGCTTAATTTCAATTTGTTGTGTTGAATTGAATGGAACTACTTTACGTGAGCAGCTGAATGCAGGATCCTTAAACTATAAGATTATGAAGCTCTGGAAGATGAAAAACTCTGCGACCTTGTAATGAAGTTCTGCTGCAAATTGATACAGTTCTGATTAGAAGATTTACGGATGACTTTCTCTGCATGAAATTATTAACTTTTATGTTGATTGTGACCAATAATATATATAAAGTAAAATGAATAGACTACTTCAAATAGCACCAGTGGTCTAGTGGTAGA
Source organism: Cicer bijugum (assembly GCA_037974875.1). NCBI lineage: Eukaryota > Viridiplantae > Streptophyta > Magnoliopsida > Fabales > Fabaceae > Cicer > Cicer bijugum. The sequence goes on along the minus strand of JBBPBT010000629.1, from coordinate 2,977,442 downwards.
ATAGTACCCTGCCACGGTAATCAATATTTTTTTAAATTTTCGAAAGTTTCTATGAACATCAAACTTTCGAAGTACATGTTTCTAAAAAATTATGAAACTTTTGAACGTTTCCTTCAACCTGAAAGTTTTGAAATGCAAATATTCAGTTTCGAAACTTTAGAATGCATGGAAAGTTTCGAAGTTGTTTTGGAAATTTGGCCTTCAATGAAACTTCCGAAACATGTTTCAAAAGTTTGGCCATGTGAAAGTTCCGAAATGTATTTTTTTAATGTTTTTTTTTTCATTTTTTTAATATTGATATATTGGTATATTGCAGTGTCTAGAATGAGATGAGTGTTTGGCCAAATTATTCACAACTTGATAGGTGATAGAGGCGATGGTGCAAAGAAAATTCCATCAACAACATCAAGCAGACGATGGAACAAAGTAAATCGTCCAATTAGGCAACGTCGTCAAAGACAATATGTACATGATGATGTCGTTGAGCCTACTGAGCATGCATAGATGGATGAAGATGTCCCTAAACCTCCACAGATAGAGCAGGCTGAGGAACAATATGTTGCACATGTTGATGATATTCATGAAGCTGCTGCACATGTTGATGATATTGATGAACATGATCAGCAAATCGGATTCCCTGAGGGACCGATGGTGACACATGTGTTGATACGGTATAAGCACCACATGACTCGAAGACTATGAGAACGAAAGGTATATGTAAATTAATTTTTAATTATATTTAATTTTTTGTTTATTTAAGTTTATTTAATTAATTGTTTATTTAAATTTATTTAATTATGTTTATTTAATTTAAGCCTATTTATTTATGTTTATTTAATTTAACTTTATTTAATTTAAATTTATTTAATTAATTGTTTATTTAAGTTTATTTAATTAATTAATTAATTGTTTATGTAATTACTCATAAGATCGTCGAAGTTCATATGCTTGATTCTATAGAGCATCGGATTCGGGAATCTGGGCTGCTACATCTGTCTTCAGCCTATCTCACTATGGTTGATGTTGATCTGATATTCGCATTTGTTGAAAGATGGCACAAGGAGACCAGCTCATTTCATTTGCCATTTGGAGAGATGACTATCACGTTAGACGACGTTGCGACTCTCCTTCACATCTCCTCTCATGGTAAATTTTTTGACGCACTTGTTAATATAAAAACTAATAATGATGCAAGAGCTGCCCATGAGTACTTATGTGCAACATGGGAGGAAACATTAGCTGGCATTAATTATAATAAATGTGTTTGATATAGATTGCAATTGTTGCGTGATTTAAATAATCGTCTCATTTAAACTAATCAGTTTGAAAGTGCGGCTAGAACGTATCTGTTGTATTTAGTTGACAACACTATTTTTGCTGATTAAACACATACGTGAAGATAAAATATATTAGTTTATTTATTGACTTAAATCGTTGTTGAGACTATTCGTGAGCTATCACGATATTGGTTTTCCTTTATGACAATTTATGAGATGGAGTAGTCCACGACACTCAACAATTGGAAGGTTACATGACCCTATTACATGTATATCATTTATATTAAGTTGTGTTATTTTATGATATTGCTTATGTTGTATTTGCAGTGTTGGATTTATGAGCACTTCCCTAGGATCTGTAAGTGAGGTGATAGAGGAACGGTTTCTGCACATCTTCCAAGAGCATGTAGGTAGACTTTAAAATATGTTGTTGAAGGCGGATTGATGACATATCGTCAAGACTTGATGATTTGTTACTCGAGGATGTAGTGTTTACACCATATGATGATGATCGAGCTAATCATCCGTTTGTGGTAGAGTCTTAGTCCCATATTTGTCGGAGCGATGTCTTCGACAATTTGGTCATATTCAGTGCATTATGTGTGACGTTTCTCCGATGCCAAACAATATAGATTTGGTGTGATAGACTACTATGAGATCATCTGTAGCGGCCTATCGAAACCTATATCTTGTTGCGACTTTTCCTAGGAGGTCACTACACACTATTATGCATGGTACATAAGTGTTTCACATTCTCTGATCTTCCATCCATCTACTATTGCACCTTTAAGTCCACCTATTGTTGCTGCACAACATCTATTATCTTCTAAATATAGAAATGTATAAAAGTAGGAAAATGTGTGTTAAATGGTTGACTTGCAGATTATTGTGATGATTGATTTGCAGAACGTTGAGATGCTTGCTTTGCAGAACGTTGAGATGATTGCTTTGCAAATTCTTGAAAGGCATCAACATACTTCCAATATGAAGAATTCACGAGGGGTATCAAATTATTTTTTCCTTTTATTAGCTCCCTTGGTTCTCACCTTCTCTGGTGGTGCAAATATTGATGTTGTATGTGGAAATACAAGTTCACGCACCTTTGCCCTGAATATCCTTTGACCAACAATATCGTGTTTCTTCATGTACGCTTTTATTGCTTCCAACTTTTCTGAAAAATCATAATCTGATAAAGATTCTTCATCCCCCAATTCATGCTCAATGCTTAAATTTCTCCGAGAAGTATGAATGTTATCTAAAAGGATAACATTACCAGATATCTACAATTTTGCCAACTCACAAGCACATGGTAATCTATAAGTTGTTTTGATTAAGCAACCACATTTTATTTTGTCAGTACATACATACAATCTACACCCTTTGCAATTGTTTGTCAATTTTTTAAAAACATTTCCTTGATACACAACGATGTAGACTTTGAAAAAATGGTGAATTATACTTGTGCTTAACATCCTTCATGGTTTTCTGAAAAGAAGATTGAATGATACATATTTGGTTCTTCAACATCATATTGACAACATCCCAACTTTTACACAAATCACAAAAACTAGTTTGCAACATTTTTTCAATCTCCAATGAACAAACTCAACTCTACAAATAAATTAAATAACACAAATTAAAACAAATCACATAAAATAATATCGGCACACACTAGCTCAAAGTGTTGCAAGTGATGATCATATTCCTCCATACTAGTCAAATATACAATTTTTTTTCCATAAATCCATGACTTCTTCTTGTCTATTATTTTTCACATATTGTTAGCATCTTGCCCCAATATTTTTTTCAATATGAAAATGACATACCAAATGTATTGAAGAAGGAAACACAACACCAATAGCATTTATCATGGCAAGATCTCTATCAATCACAATAAGTTTAGAAATTAAAGTCTCATATTTGAACAACTGTCGTACCTTTTCAAATGTCAGATGATGTTATCTTGTCGTTGTTGTTCCAAGTAAGCTAACCCAACCGAAAATATCAAACTAGTAGATATGACACCGATAATTTCAAATAATGATAACTAATATCTATTTGTTTTGTATGTGTTATCATATACATATCAAAACAAAATGAAACATGTTTAATAACTTTATACAATCAAGATGCGTCCAAAATATATCTCTCAAAACATCTGAATTCTCCTATCTTCTTGTCCAATGCACATAATTTTCTTGTTGTATTAACTTCAATAAATGTCTCATTTTTGTATACGAACCTCTTAATGATGGTTGATAAGTACTCATTGCTTTATATATTTGACTGAGAATTGTGAAATTAACTTTATTTCTCTCTTTCAAAGCATTTAAAATGAATCTGGATGCAAGCTTATACTTTGCCATGTCATTGACAAATTTCCTCTCTTCTTCGTTTAAACACCCCAAATATGAATGACTAGTCACAATATCAAGTAAATTATGATTGTGTGTTCCACAACAAACACTAATTTATCATTATTCACCGACATTTAATGGTATACATCTGAGAGTAAACGAACAGTTTTCCTAGTGAGAACAAGTTACTTTTGATTTTGATTTATATATTCCACCTCTTTGGCATCTCAAAATTAATTGGTCTTTTTTCCTCTTTTTTCGGTTGCTTTATCTAATCGAATTGTAACAATTAAAATTTCATTTTGCCTTCTAATGTTTTTTGTCCATTCTAATACAATTTCTCGAGAGGAAAATTCCTACAAAATGTGTTTCAAATAAAATATCAAATATATCACTATAAAAAAAAATTTGATCGGTGTTGAATTATCACTAATAATACCTTATCAATGGTGAATTTTTCTGTAGATTCTATAATTGTTCTTGAAGTAAGAACATCGACTATACTCATGCATAATTTCAAAAATAGTAATAAGTTTAACTAATAATAATATTATAAATTTATTTTTCAAAATATATTTTTAATTATAACACACATGAGGAATTTTTTAAAAAAAAAATAGAAACTTCCGAAAGTTTCTAATTTTTTGAAACTTTCGAAATTGACTTTGAATATTTGAAGTTTTCGAAGGATATGTGTTTCAAAAGTTTGGAATTTTCGAGGACTACGTTTCAGGAGTTTTAAATTCATCAAAAGGTTTCAAAACTTTATGAAAAATCACACTTCAGAATTTTCAAATTTATACAAAGTTTCGAAAGTTTCAGATGATCTTGAAAAATTGTATTTGGAAAGTTTTATATTTATCAAAAGTTTCAAAATTGGTTAAATTTTCTAGAAAATTAAATTTCGAAAATTTTAAATTTAACAAATCTTTTGAAAATATCAAAAGAAATTACTTTGTTATTATTTTGAAAATTTGTAATTTTCGATTATTTCATTTTTTTTTTATAATTTTCAAAATTGGAGGTGAGAAATACAATGGTAAACTTTTTTAATGGTTTTATACCAAATAAAAAAGAGCAAAATGGTATTTATTAAAAAATAGGAGAGAATAGAAGGTACAATGGGGGTGTACGGTAAAATTATCCTATTAGTGTTAGCATTTGCTATGACCGGAGGCCCAATCTGTGAGCCCATAATTTTTGGGCATGTAGAGTACGCTTTTTTATTTATTTATTTGTTTAGGTGTTTTTATTCAAAATATGCAGACGTTATGGACCACACATACGTCTTTTATTTAGACTTTATTTGCTACTCTGTATATCGTTCAATGTAGGAATTTATTTTACTTTTCACAACAATCACATGTTTTTTGGTCACAAACCACCTAAACCAAATCCTTTGAGTTTGAACAGTGTACTTCATTTTCTATGCAGATTAGGCTAAAGTTGGTCGAAGCCAAATTAAACACGGACATATCTAATCAAAAAGAAATGGAAGAAAGAAAGAAATGGGATCAAGAAGAAGGAAATTTCTTTTTTTGGCCAAAGATCGTTTCATTAATGATAGTATGATTTTGAAGTGAAATCTCAAGAAGAAAGAAATTTCGTTAATTGCAAAGACTCAAGAAACCATTCCATTTACCAACTTGAAAAACACATTATTGTCTTTGATCACATGGTGAATGTTATGGTTCAAATATATTAGGTACTAGGCTTAAGTTCTATTAGATATTTTAGGCAATCACTCACTAGTTTTTAAAAGAATTTTAGTTGATTTATTATAACGAGTCACTGATTAGTTTGTTTTAAAATATATTTTCTTCTATGTTATTAAGAGAATTAATAAATCGTGATTGTTATAAAAAAAATGATAAATGAAGTAGTATTTAGAATAATATAATAACATTTTTTAGTTTTTTTTAGTGTATTTCATCTTACATAAAGGTAACTCTATCAAAACTACATTTGAGTGAACCACACATGAAAAGTCCAAATATGAAATAGATAAATCGTGTTAGATCGATTTTAATCGAATTAGTTATCTAGTGTAATCAAATTTTATTGTTTTACGGTGAATAAAAATCTGTAATTTTTTTATATAGTCCGGAGTAGTTCAATCAAGTGGAAACAAAAATCTAATGATGATTTAGTTTGTCCGAGATTGATCATTAAAGCATATGAAATAAAATTCTTTTACAATTCCAAATATAAATAACATTTTATTTTATGCCAATAAATTAAAACTCAAACTAAATTTTATGATTAAAAATTTCAAGTTTGAACTAAATTAAAACACTTTTATATTTAATGCATAAAAGTCTTAAAATACATTAAAAAATTTGAATAAAATAACGACCATTTTTACAATAATCCCAAGTGGAATTTAAATTTTATTTTTTAAGAATTGGTTTGATGGACGTGATAACATAAATTATAAGATATATTTATCATATCTAGTTTCAATCTAGAATTTGATAAACATATAAGATATGATAAGTTATTGTTGAATACTATCATATCGTGTGTCTGAAGTTATAATTTTTATCTTAAATATGAGTTAAATTATAAAC
>JBBPBT010000629.1:2946236-2961852 GCA_037974875.1 Cicer bijugum | reverse complement strand
ATAATTTTTCGTTTTCAAAGTTCAAATCTATTGTTTTATAAAAAAATATTTTTGATTATCTACTGCAAAAAAATAAATATGTGAAATACTGAAATATGATAATAAATAATTAAAATTATTATAAATAAAAAATTATTATTTCAAAAGTAAAAAAATTTATTGGACTTCTTGATATATTTAAATAATCTTAGAAAGACAATAAAAAAGAACAAGTACTTAATATATATATATATATATATATGTTTGTTTCTGACCTAACTTTGACCAAATTGATACATGCTTTCCTTCTTCACCTAACATCTATGTATGTTCTTTCTTTAGGAACAAGGCTTTGATAATGGAGGCAGGAATATTATCCAAACTACCTAAACAAATTGACTTTCTAGATGAGTCAACCATAAATGAGTTTGCTGAGTTACTTTTATCATTATCATCACTTGCAAACACCCAATTTCCACTTCCTTCATTAGAATTTCTCCCATTCCTTACACAAATTCTTGAAAAAGACACAACTTTTGATACCAAAAGATCATGTTTAGGAGCCTTATACAACCTATCAACCATGTTAGAAAATGCAACCCCTTTAATTTCTTATGGGGTTGTCTCAATTCTCTTGGAACTTTCCTTGGTGAAAGAAATTTCAGAAAAAGCACTTGCAACATTAGGTAACTTGTTAGTGACTTTAATGGGGAAAAAAGCAATAGAGAACAATTCAATGGTGCCACTAAATTTTGTTGAGATTTTATCATGGGAAGATAAACCAAAATGCCAAGAATTATCGGTTTATATTTTGATGATTTTAGCACATCAAAGTTCATCACAAAGAGAGAAAATGGAACAAGCTAGGATTGTTCCTTTGCTTCTTGAAGTTGTTTTATTAGGGAGCACTTTAGCTCAAAAGAGAGCAATGAAACTATTGCAATGGTTTAAGGATGATAGACAAGTAAAGATGGGACCACATTCTGGTCCACAAACACCAAGATTTGCTATGGGGTCACCTTTGAATCAAAGAGATACAAAAGAAGGGAAGAAATTGATGAAGAGTTTGGTGAAACAAAGTTTGCATAAGAATTTGGAAATAATTACTCAAAGGGCAAATGCAAATGGGGAGTGCTCTAAATTTAAGTCATTGGTTATTAGCACAAGTTCCAAGAGTTTGCCATATTGAAGTCTTTGAAGTTGACTAAGTTCAATTATATTCTTAGCATTTTAGAATTTCAATGAAGGGTCTTTAATGTACTATGTAAACATGAAAAACAATAGAACATGGAAATGTCACCTTGACATTTCTTGCTACGATGAAAAAATTTGCAATGTCAGAAAATAGAATATTTATAAATTCAAACTCATGTTAGTAAATTTGGTTTCAACGCATCACCTATTCTGATCAAAAAAAAAAAAATACAAGCATTTTACAAATTTACTAATATTTGTATAAAGAAATATAAGATTGTAGATTTGAGATTACCATTTTCTGCCAATAAAAATATATAGGTTAACTTATATGTTTTGATAAATATAAGTCAATTATGTTGTTAAGTTGGTGAATTTTGTATACGCAAATTTTTACATGTATTCTATGGATTCTAAATTTGTTGGAGGAGTTTGAAGAGAGTTGAGACTAGCAATTATCAAAATGCTTTAGGATTATTAAGAGATTTTGATTCACATATCAACTTAAAATCCAAAAACATCAAGTATATAAGTCATCTCTCATACTTGAATTTCAACTAAATTTTCTAATTCACCTAAATATATATCATCACAATATCGATTAAAGAAGATCAATCAAAAAGATATACAATTGGTCAAAATATAAAGTGGCACATTATTTTGTACTATTGATAATTGATACTCCCTTTATTGTTATATCTAAGAAATTTTTTGGAGATAAGAAAAAAATACACTTTTAAAATGTATTTGTTATTTAAATTACTTTTATATCTTATTTAAGATGTTGGTCTTTTTAATATTATAGGGAAATTGCATTTATTTCCCTTGAGATTATCTTAAATGACGCTAACACCCCATCTAATTTTGAAAAAGTATTCCTCTATTCTATACTTACTAGAATACACACTCCGTTTGTGCTGCCAAAAACATAGTCATATTTTTTTAAATTGCAATTAGCAATAGTGGTACTTTTACACCAAAAAAAATGTATAGATATAAATGTGACAAAATAAATGTTTGATACAGTATTTTTTTTATTGTAGCAACTTCAAGGGAGGTAAATGCAACTTCAGGGGAGGTAAATACAATTTCTCCTAATACAATTTGCAGATATTTAATGTCTCATAATTTTCAATAAAAAAATTAAAAAAATTAATGAATACATTGATTTTAATATTTTTTTTGTTATTTTTATAAATGACATCAAATATAGAGCCGTAAAAAAAAACCTCAACTACAAGGTACCTTTAATTTTTTATTTATTAAATCTCTATTATTAGGCCCTATATAAAAATAATTTTTTAAAAATTTAGGCCTATTATTTCATGGGACTTAAAGGAGGGGCTCTGGGGGCTTATAGGGTCCCAATATTTTGTTAATTTTGAGATATTTTTCTTGAAAAAAGTTTTATCAAAAAAATAATGAAATTTTTTTACTGAAAAAAAGTCATACCTTTTTTATACAAAAAAAAAATTGGTAATATTTTATAGCAAAAAATCAAAAAAATTTTATAGAAAAAAATTGAAAATTTTTTATCGATGAAAAAATGGAAAAACTTTATTTCTAAAAAAAGAATGGCTAATTTGTCGATAATATTTTTAAAGTTTGTTAACGGATATTGAGATTATTCATCTTATATAATATATTGTTTGTAATTATTTTAATTATTTATTCAATCAATAAATGATTTTTTTTTTCAAAAATCTTCTTTTATGATAGGAAAAAGATTGTTTAAAATTTTAAATAAAATTAAAACATTTATTATTATTTTATCAAATACCTTACTTTATGAATCCTACTGTTATAAGAGTTGAAAAAACTAGAAAAAAATGATTAAATAAATTATTTAAAATGTAAGAGCTAACATGTAGTTATTTAACTTTCAGTCAAATAAATTCGTCTACTAATATGTAGTTATGTAACTTTCAATTTTTGACGAGTGTAATATAATTTAATAATAAAACTATAATTGTTTGAGTAAAAAATAGATGAGTTGTTTTAAGATAATATGACATATTGAATCTTATTTAATAAACTTATGTTGAATTTACGAAAATACTCTAAGTGAATTTTTTCTAAAATAAATTTTATTATAAATCTAATCTCCCTATTTATCTCTCCTAATTTCATAATTAAGTAATGTTTGATAGATTTAAGAAATTTCAATTAAAATAAGATAAAATACTAATAGATGTTTTATAAATACATATTAGCATATTAAATTAAAGTATGAACTCGTGTAAAAGAAAAAAACAATTAACTGAACAACGGATAGGATCCGTTGGTTAATTTGGAGGTTACATACGGCGACCGTGTTGGAGTCCAACCCTTGAAATTGGACACAATCAGTCATCACAGAACGGAAGATTAGATTAGATAATTAAATTCCCGAATATGGTGGACACATTTTTGTTGGGCCCCACTTTCACATTCCCAATCTCCAACAAAATCTTCATTTCTTCTTCAATGGCTTCCTTTCCAATTCCGTCTTCTCCAAATTGCCACCATCCTCGCTGTTACTCAAACCTTAACAATCCTCCTAATCCCGATCCTTCTTTGCTCGTCTTTTCTGGTGGAACTGCCTTCAACGGCGTCGTCGAAGACCTTAAAAACTTCACCACCCGTGTCGCTCACGTTCTTCCCGTTTCCGACGACGGTGGAAGCACCGCCGAAATCGTTCGCGTCCTCGGTATATATACATTCCTCATTATTAATTAATTAATTCATTGTATTTGTATTCTACATTTCACAATTGGGGATTTTTTTTTGAATCAAAATTTGTTGCGTGCATTATAGGTGGTCCTGCTGTTGGAGACATACGTTCTAGGTGTCTCAGGTTGTCTGATCAAAGTACCGCTGAGGCTCTTGCTGTTCGAAATTTGCTTGGTCATCGTCTACCACTTGACCCTTTTCAAGCTAAATCAGAATGGTACCATATCTTCAATTCTCTTTCAATTATGGATTATGAAGCATGGTCACATAAACATGGGTACCTGACATGTAAATACAAAATAATAATTTATGAAAATAAAAGGGATTTAATTTAAGAGTATATGTCCAGTGGACACCAGATACGCCTTTAATATGAAGTGCTGGTAATACATTACTTGGTTTGAAAGGTTGTTGTTTTAGGCATATCAGGTTAGTACTAACACACATTACTAACTTCAAGCGCCTAGGGGTGATGCCTTGTTGTATAATTGAGTTGAGGAGTCTACAAATTTTTTAAAAATATAATATATTCTTTTATACTATTTGACCTTTATTAATGGGATACTAGGCTTGGTACACCAAAACAAAATATTTTTAAAAATGTTACATTCTTTTTTTTTATCATGTTTAGGTATTCTATTGTGGAAGGTGATCATGATTTGTGGAAAGGTGTGTCAAAACCCTACAGGGAGACTATTCGAGCTTTTCTGGTTTATTTCCAAAATCAGGTGACTTCTACAAACCAAACTGAGGCTGTTTCTGAATGCTGATCATTTCTTGACTGACTCTTAATGATCTGTTTTATTGCAAAAAAAAAAAAATGTTATATCACTGTTATAGAGTCTACTTCCTTTATTTAATTATATTGTATATTTTAATAATTTGCTTTTGAGATGGGTCATGGGGGTATTGCTCTTAAAATCTAGTCTATTATTTTGCATTATATTTTAGCTATCGTTTTTTCCTTGATCTTTTGGGCATTAGTAATTGGTTCTCAGTTCTCACAGCCTAATAATTTGCAAAATATATGATAATTTTTATGATCAAGCCCCTTCAAATATTTATGCTTTTAAGATAATTTGGCATTAACTTTGGAATTTGTTTTTGATCTTTATTCAGATTCTCTGCCGGTCTGAAGGATCATTTTGTTTCAGCAATGGCAGGTCCTTATTTTCTTTTCTGTGCCATAGTCCCCCCTCCCCCAAAAGCTTGCTTTTATTCTTCATGCCGTAAAGACAACAGTGGTGTCATTGCAGAAGCATATCACTGATCGGGAACAATGGCTAATGGGTTGAGCTTAACAATTGTCTTTTCTTATCTCCTTTCATTAGTCAAGAGTTCTATGTTTTGGCACGTGGCAGTTGCCAATGGGTTGAGTTGTGAGTTCGACATTCTTATTTATAATTAATAACTATAGCCCATGGGAAGAGTCATAAAAAATTAGTGTTCGGATCACAATAAGTTTAGGTTTACTGTAATCTGAACTTATTGAATAAAACTCATATGAAATAGATACACATCTCTCTATCCCCTGATTGTGTTGTATTTTTTCATTGCCTGCTTCATGTTTGGTTTCTTCTAATTCCAGTATGTCATTTCCATGACTTACATGTTTTTGGTTTTATGAGTTTTGTTCTAATTAAGAGGTCAGCGAAACATTTTATTTAACATGTTATTTCTATATCTTGTCTTGAAAATTAAAAAGTAAAAAGAACAGGCATTCTAATACATGTAGCCGATCTCACCTAGTAGGAAAAGGCTTCCATGAATATAATGATGCCGGTCATGAGATTTAAAATTGTAATCCAATGGGAATGTAACTTCTGTTTTACTTTCGTGATACGCTGGTATTGCCAAGTTGGTTCTATGTCGAAATTAAACACAATAATATTTTCTACTAACTGACTTTTCAGCGTGCAACATTCTATTGACATAGCTAACTTTTATAAACCATGCAGCATTGGGAATTTCTTTTTTGCAGGAGCGCGTATATTTTTTCAGTCCTTGGATGCAGCAATATTTTTGTTTTCAAGAGTTTCTGATATTCCCCCTGAAAGCCTTGTTCTCCCGGTGATTTCAACTAATGACAGACTTACATTAGGGTGTGAATTATGGGTATGATACATCTATTTAACTGTGAAACTATCTTATGGTTTCATAATAATTAATTAATACTCTTAGGGAAAGTTTGTGTTTATACTGTTAAAAACACCTGATATCAAAATTCATAAAAATGATTGACCTTTTATTATAATAGCTGTTGCATTATCGTACATTTCCCTTCAACGTCTGTATAGGATGGAACTATTATACGGGGACAAAATGAAATTTCTCATCCAACCAGTGGAACAATGGAACCTATTAAGAAGGTAGGTCAATATTTTTGCCGCATCATTATGCCTACCATTACTTTAATTTGTTTAAATTTCTACTGATCTGGAAAGAAATTGCCTGAGATAAAGCTTGTAGATAATTTTTAGATTCTTATTTGAAGAAAATGGGCAATCGTTCTTCAAGGGGATCCAACAGTCAGAGTGGTGGTAATCTTAAGTTAGGAATGATTGCCATTGTATGCTGATGTCGTATGAAAGCTGGACTGGCATTTGAAAATATTGATCATTAGGTGTTAATTGTGTTAGAGAAAAGTTTAATATAGAAAAGATAGAATTTGGAAATTAGTTTATTCCATTGATTTCACCTTCTCTTTTATAAATTTTGGTAGGAGATTTCCCATATAATGATGGTTATTAAATTGAAAAATATAAATAGTTTTTTCATTCACACTCAAACGTAATAGTGAGTGGGTGTGTCCATCTACTGAAAGACATAGTCAATAATTTGTTCATTCACTTGATTGAGATTTTACATTATGCATATTCTGCTGGTTCCTGGCTCTTATACATTGTATTTCTCTTTTATTAAAATTTTATAATTTCACGGTTAGGAAAGCTTTTCGGCTCCAGCCCTTCCTTCAAAAATAAAACGGGTGTTCTACATGTCAAGCGAGGGAAAAAATTTGCTCCATGAGGTAAATGCTTGTCCTGTTGGACCTACTTGTTTCATATTTTATTAAAGGACTTTTGTCATGTGATATGTATGACTCTCACATTGTGTCATTTATTGTATTGTGGTCAACAATAGGCAGAAGAGATAAATGGGTTATTGTCACGACCCAAAAATTAAATGTCGTGACCGATGCACAAGCTATACTCCTAGCCTGGCAAGACTATCAACTAACTTAACAATTAAATAACTAAATTGCTATTTAACCATTTAAAAATATATATATATACTTTTTTTCGAAATTTCGACAGAGTATCCTCTGTAGCTTCAACATTTCCAAATTTTGTAAAATCCATGTTTAGCTTTCAATCCCGTCATAATTCAAATAACATAATCAAATTGATTAATACACTTCCCAAAAAAAAAAAACTAAATAGACTTTCTAGACTTCAAAATAGTTGCAATTTACATCAGACTCAACAAATATTACAAAAAATGGTTCTCGATCAAATAGGCCTACCAAAAGAAATATGTTGAGACTTGAATCAAATAATAGATTTTACTCAGCTGCCTGCGAATCTGGAAAAAATAAGCAACATAAAGGGGTAAGTCACAAAGACTTAGTGAGGAGACAACAATCACCATCAATTAGAAAAAAAACACAAAAGAAACGAATAACTGGTTTATCGTTTGACAGAAATATTAAAAATCTAGTTAATATCGAAACGAAATCAAAATAAACAATCTTAAAATCATCATAAAAATCAAACAAGTAACAATACAAATTTTTAGAACCAAGAGGTGACTTTATTTTATTGATAGCCCTTTCCTCCTAAGGGTGGTTTTTCCCTTAGGGGCGGCTCCATCTAATGGATGACCCTCTCCTCTCAATCCTGCAACGTATAATCATGTATCAATTAAGGAGCTTACATCTCGTTGATAGCCCTCTCCTCCTACGGATGACCTTTCTCGTAGGGGCAGTTTCATCTAACGGTTAACTCTCCCTAATTAACACCAGGTAACTAGGTGCACCTAACGCAGTTAACGATTTAATAATTATAACACTGATTTCCTAAAACACGCATTTAAAATCATTTCATTGTAATTCATGAAAAATATATTCAATCGCATAACAAATCAATATTTAAATACTTTAACTCATAAATCCAACTAATAACATTTTATATAACAAAGACCATTAAATTAAATAATTGACGAAATCGAGATAAATTTCAAAGGTTGTGTTTCTCAAAGTTTTCGATAAATACTTTAATATAGAAAACAAGTAAAGTAAAATAATAATAATAATAATAGCATTCTAAAAATATAGGACGATGATCGTCGTCAACTTACAGTTATAGAGAATCGTCTAGGTTTGCTTTTCAACAATTCTCATAGTAGCTGGTAGGGTCTCAGTTGACAAATATAAAAAATATTTCCAAGACTTTAGAAAAATATTCTAAAGTTTAGCTAACTCTAGGAAACCCTAAAAATCATTTAAATCTATTCTGAGCATAAAATAAGATTTTTAAGCAAAACTACATTTTTCTATGAATTCATACTAGCATTAGAGTTGTGTACTTACTTCAAAGAGTTTCAATCAACAACTCTCATGAGATGGGTACCTTTTTCTCTAGAGCACAAACCCTAACTCAAAAATCCTAACCAAGAGCATTTTTCAATAGTTGTGAGGAGGTTAAATTCATTTTTTTAATGGTTGATGGTTTGGATATTAAAAAAAGAAAATAATCAAGGAGAAGGGAAGGAAAAAAAAAGAAACAAAAATGGGGGAGGGGGAAATGGTTTGCCGAGAAAGAGGGAGAGAGAAAAGGAAGGAAAAAATGAAATAGAAAATGAGGTGGAAAAAGGAAGTTTGATTTTATTTAATTATTATTATTATTATTATTATTATTACAATATTATTATTATTATAATCTTTTCTGCTTTAAAAAAATACGGGCGTAACCGTTATATGGAAGACGCGGCTAGAGACGGCATTTATTTATGTAATTTTATTGTAAATGTAAATTTTGGGGAAAAAGAAAGGAGGGAGGGAAAGATTTCTATGTAAAGATTTCACTTCTTTCTACAAAGTATTTTACATAAAATTGGATAAAAATTTATTTTCTTGATGGAAGATGAGTTATTAATTTATTAAACAATAAAAAATAAGCCATACAGGATGGAGGCTTAGTCATACTCTGACAAAAAAAAATAGAAAAAAAGACTACAAACAAAAACCTTCTTTCGGTGTTATATTTTGGAGGATATCTTAAGCTCTGCTTCTAGCTTCTTTCTTTTTTCTGATCAATCTTTTCTTCTAAAGTAATTATTATGTAGTTAAATTGGACCTATTTTGTAATTCTTTAAAAGTCTATGTGTAATAAGTTGTACGCAGCTTAAGCATTTGAGAAAGTATATAAGCATAATACACAACATGTATTTTGAAGTCCGTGTTGGTTGGTGCTATTTTACTTTATTCTATTATGAAAATATAAATACCGACATACTGCACTACTTTTAAACTTGTTTATTTTACCAAACGGTATTTAAATTTGGCAATTGTGTTCCTAATCTCGTACAATTAATAACTGAACCTTCATTTTCCGTTCTTTGAATAGGTCTTTCCCTCTGCTAATGTGGCTGTATTAGAACAACTAAATAATGTAGATTGCATTGTGTATGGCATGGGCTCCCTTTTTACTTCAATCTGCCCCTCATTGGTAAGACTCTCACACTTAGCTAGCTTTGATGATTTTTAGACCACATATCATGAATGTATTTACTAGATTAATATGTAAATACGTTGGAACG
This sequence comes from Cicer bijugum, assembly GCA_037974875.1. Taxonomy (NCBI): domain Eukaryota; kingdom Viridiplantae; phylum Streptophyta; class Magnoliopsida; order Fabales; family Fabaceae; genus Cicer; species Cicer bijugum. The sequence goes on along the minus strand of JBBPBT010000629.1, from coordinate 2,952,150 downwards.
ATGTCTAGCTTTCATTCTTTATGGCACTTTTTTTCTCCATTAGATGGTTACTGACTTACAAGTTATGCTAGGTATTACTGGGGATTGGAGAAATTATTTCTTCACGGTCCTGCCTCAAGGTATTCCACGTCAACTTACTATTCACTTTTTTTTCTGTTATTTATAGGATATATTATAGACCTTACACTTTTTAGCTCAATCTTCTGTTTTTCACTAATTGGATTGAAAAAATGATAGGTACTTATGTTAAATGGCACACGTGACCGGGAAACTAATGGGTTTTCAGCTTCATGTTTTGTAACTGCTATTACCGATGCTCTAAATCGAACGTACGGAGAACCATGCAATCGCTTACAGAATTTTGTGAGTATTCTTTCCTATTGAAACTACTTGGAGCCAATTAGGAGACTCTATTTTGCTTCTGGTATAAAGAAAACATTTAATTTGGACTCTATTAAGAGAGTTAGTAGTTTCGTTCGATCACGCAGTTTTTATCCTCTTGTATATGGTAAACTGCTATAAACTCTGAAACAATTGTTCCTTGTTTCTATTACTCTAATGTCATTAGTTTTAACATTTGTCCCTTGTCTTCATTTCGTAGTGCATCTTAGGCCATAGGCACGATATACCAGAAAATGACCGCCTAACACTATTTCATTAGTTAGTCTTAATATTCTTCTTTTGATACGTGATGAAATATTCCATGCTAAAGATACAATTATAATAGAAAATGAAAACCAAAAAGGACACTACAACATGAATGATGTACTAAAGTGTTTTATTTTCTTTTTATATTTTATGCAGCCTAGTCAATATATCAATACCCTTTTGGTGCCAAGAAACAGTGAAATTTCTGTTGATGTTGACTGTTTGGCTGCTCAAGGAATATTTGATGTGGTATGTCTCCCAAATCTGTTCATTATGCAAAATAGAGTGGGTAAAGTCTCTGATGTATAGCATGGTAAATACATTACCTAAAGGTGTTTTCTTTGAGATATTGTGTGGACAAGTTCATAAGTAGAGCAGGCATTTTGTTTTAAGAAGTAAACTTGATTTACTATCGGTGTAAAAGTTGTTTGAACCGTGATTCAAACTCTTTCAATGGTGTGGCAACACATGATTAGATGATTATAAAAAAGTTTATAGAGTGGATAAAAATTTTGAGTGGCTTGCTAAAAAGTCAGATTTTAAATTGGAGTTTATGGGCTCATATGTTCATAGGAAAATTGTAGTAGTATCTTTGATATGAATACCTTAATGTTATCCTTTATACTGTTACAGAATAACATGGATCTATATGAGCTTATTTATGTCATCATAAAATTCTTATTTTTGCAGATAGTTGTTGACTCCCTACTTGATCCGAAAGTGGGTGTAGTATATGACCCAAAGTCACTGATTAGAGCTCTTGCTGACCTAATAGAGAGATACATGAAGTCGTAAGTTAATGGCTTAATTGGTACCAAATGATTTTGAGGGCTAATCTAATTATTATTTCCACAGTATTGACCACCAAATCATACTTTTGCAGTCTGTTCATCATAATATACATGGTATGAAATTCGTTTTCTTTATCAATACCAAATTTGTCCACTACTGTAATTCAATTTTTATACTGACCATAAATTAGGAATTCTAGGTGAATTGGCCTATTTATCTCACATCAAAATACAGACTCAGCGACTTGGGTAACAATCAAAAGTTCTCTTATTTCTGTGAAAAATATTTGATTCTGTTGGGATGATAAAGTAGACCATAAACAAAGACATGTCGGAGTGCTGCTGTGTTATATATTATTTTTTTAGGACAGAACAATCACTAGTTGTTGTTGTGTATAATTGTATATTAATTTTTATGTATATGTATAATTTTTTATTGACTTAACTGTGTTTTCTGCTTTTTTTTTTTTTTTTTTTTACCGTTTGCTCCATTTGGTGTTGACTGGTGAGAAACTGTAGATTGAAAAAGTCTGTTTCAATGAGTTGCAGACAGGTTTCTTCATACTACGAGCTTTTCTGATGCATGTGTAAATATAAGTTCTAAAGTTCTGAATTTGGCTAGTCTGTCTGCTCGGGAGGCATGGCAGTTACCAACCATAATTCCTTTTGAACTTTTGGGGCATTACCCAAATGATCTAAACATCACCTAAATCAATAGTGGAAGCAGAAAATAACTTAAATAGTGTACCTCTTGCCATTTTTCTTTTGTTAGAAGATGGTGTATTGAGTATGAATGAGATTTACATCCTAAGGAATCCACAACAATTTTCTGCATCCACATAATAATACTTACATTTTCAGAACTTAAGAACTGAGTATTAAACTCGGTCTTCAAAATTATTTCGGTTCCAAGCTTTGATGATAATTTCAATAAATAAATATGTGCATAAAAAGAAAAAATATGATAGAACATTGCAATTAGAGTTAAGGGGCCACATTAGTGACCTTAACTTTATTTAGTAATAATAACATTTTAAGAGATTAACTTGACATTATGAATTTATGATGGTCATGTAAAATCTAGACCCTATAAAAGGGTGAGAAGGTTTTTTAATAGAAAAAGGGAAAATATGGTGTTCGAATGATGGGCTTGTTCCTGTTAAAAAGAAATGATCGGGTTGGTTCAAATGGAGATGTGCTAAGATTTTCAATAGAGATAATTCATTCCTAGGATATGCATATGGTGGTGGTTAGGGATGAGAATAGATTAAACTCTCCGTCAAGGGTTTAATAAAAAGGCTAAACTCAAGTTTATAAAAAAATTTATTAGGCTTGACAGGTCGGCCTATATATATTTTATTATTTATTAGTATTGTTTTTTATTTATTTATTATTATTATTATATTAATAATATTATTTCTTATTTTAAATTTTATCAATTATGCAATTACTCATTAATCATTTTATATTCAGTACCCATTTCATATTTGGTAGCTATTAATAATAGTCAGTCATTCAATAGTCATTTCATATTTGTTTAAGAAGCAATAATGGTGTGTTTGTTTCAGAAAGAAAAATCTATTATTTGAAATCAAAAATTATATTTTAGGGTTTAAAGGATTTGCTTCAGATTTTTTTTTAAAATTATTTTGTTAGAAAAATTATTTTTTGTATAATATATATCGATATGTACATTGATATTGGTATGTGGAGAGCATCATATAGTATAAGTAAAACATTTAAATGTTTTAATGTGAATAAAATTTTTAAATAGGCTTTCAGGTCAATCTCGACTTTTAAAAAGGTCCGAAAAAAAAACCCTATGATAGGACGTAGATCAGACTTAGGCTTTTAAAAAATAAATCGTAGGTCAGGTTCAGACCTTTCAAAGTTTGGTCTGACTTAACCTATTTCCACCCCTAATGGTTGCATGTTTATGGCCTAGATAATCTGATATATAGGTAGAATTTAAGAATTTGTTAAACAATATTGATGATTTTGAGCTGTAGGTCTTTCAATCAAACAAAATTATTTTAATTAAATATTTTTATTAAAAAAACTCAATTTGATTAGGTTTCTTTAAACCCAAAAAAGTCCCATATTAACATGGGTAAAACTATGGAATCAATGGGGTTGGATGGAGATCCTAGATACTGAAGTAGAAAGGGAAAACTTCGTAGATGAGCCACCATGAGAACTCGCTCAAAAAACTCTATTGCGAAATTCGTTCAATATCTCCTCCCATCAGCAGTGTCTTTGATAAAGTTGTGAACCATCGAATGTGTATATATACTTCCTAATTCCTATATATCCAGCATATGCCTACTTCAAAAAAAATTACCGGAAGGTTTATAACAATCGAAGTGGATGGTATTTTTTGTCAAAAACTTATAACAATCGAAGTGGATGGTATTTTTTGTCAAAAACAAATATTTGGTTAATTAAGGAATACATCAGACAATACTAAAAAAGCAACCAATCGCATCCAACACATAATGTATAGTAATGTATATTTTATTTAATTTAGGAAATTTATTTATACCAACCCAACAACAATCCTAAAATTCATATGAAAGTGTTACATCCAAATTTAGTATATACTATATAGTGGGATAAGAAGCATGTGCTGCAATGCCACATTGGCCTCCAGGTTCACCATTTTCCCTCAACACCCTCATGTAACCATTTTCACCCCAATGTTCACCCCAAGAGTTTTTTATTAACCAATATTTAGTCCCTTCTTCACTTATTCCATAACCAATTGCAGTAACAGCATGGTTAAAAGGGTCTCCACAAGTTCCTGAATAAATCCCTTGTTTGTATAAATGAAACTCTCTACCAACATCTATACCAACAGATACAGGTTGTTGCGCCACAGCAAGTAATAATTGTTGTTCATCGTTGGCAGGTACATCCACAAAACCAGTTATTTTAGCTGCTGCTGGTATCTGACCATTTAATTTGCATGTTTGAGCAACTTGTTGGTATGGATAATCAACTTCACTTAGAATACCATTGGTTTGTATTATTGATTTGAAGGAATTATCCATGTAACCACCATCACACCCATTGTTCTCCATAACACAGTCAACCAATTGTTGCTCTGATAATGAGATCAAATTACCAGTTTTGATTTTCACAATACCTTCTACAGCTGCCACAGCTGAAAAAGCTGAACAGGATCCTACATACAACATACAAAGATTCAATTTTTAATATAATAATAAACTCATTGGATAAGATACAATTCTCAAATTAAAAATATTTAGTATAATTTTATATAGTTACCACAACTGCCTTGGTCCTTAACACCAGTGACAGCTCCTTGTGATCTCCAGTCAAAATTTGTTGGAACATCATCCCTCAGATTTAAGGGTACAGCAGTTGACACCTTATTGGAGAAGGAGCTTGGAATCTTGTAACCAGTATGTGAAGCAATAAACTCTTCAGTAGTTAAATCAGAAAAATGATTTAGACCCAGCTTGTAACTCTTGTTACTACCATTGTTGTTGAACTTGTCTATGTATTCCAAATTCTCCACGAATATCTTTAACCGTTTCTCCATCTCTTCAATACTTGAGTATAAACGTCCATATTGCTTCATCCATTGTTGGTGTGCTTCAACAACAGATGATTTAAATAGTATTCGAGACATGGCAGGGTATGCACATGCCAAAAAGATGGTGCAAATAGCAATAAGGTGCTTCATTTTTTCTAATAGAAGAGAATGTTTTGTGAAAAAGGCTATGTAAAAAAAGTAACTTAGATACGGCTATTTATAGAAATCAAAATCTAGTTTCTAACGCAACAACAAGGAAAGTTTGTTCATGGCATGTTGGTCATTTGCTTATATCGTTAACTCTTGACCTTCTTTAATGTCCTCTGACTTTGTAGACTTATATGTAGGAGTGTTCAAAAATCCGAGATACTTGTTACTTAAACCAACTCAATTATTTTTTTTTATTAAAAATCAATTATTTAAATTCAATAATGTTCGATTCAATTTCTCAATTTGACATTTTGAACTTATTATTTGCGAACACAACTTATTGACATGACATAGATATTTTATTTTTATTGTTTCTATTATTGATGTATAATTATAATTTATTTATTGAATTTTATTTCAGAATTTATTATTAATTTAATTAAAATAAGTGTTTTATTGTGTTAGTGGATTGATTTTAAGTATTGAATGACATCTAAAATAGATTTTTATAATTTTTTGAGATGTTTTAATATATATATTTCATTTCATTATTTTTTTAATAAAAAAAATTTATTTATGACTCGCGAATCTAACTCAATTCGTTTTTAATTAGTTTGATTTAGTTAGGATTTGATAAAAAAATTATAGGTTGAAAACTCAATTCACTCTAAATAAATTTGATCGATTTAAATATTAAATTTAGTTAAAATTGACCTAACTTATAAACACGTCTAATGATATATATCTATCTAAATATTTAAAAATA
>JBBPBT010000629.1:2923625-2945686 GCA_037974875.1 Cicer bijugum | reverse complement strand
AATCTTCAATATAATGTAAATTTTATCAAATCCATAACTCAAATATTCAATTACACTCATATTTTTATCTCCAACAACATCAAATAAAGAATGAAAATATGAGTTTATTTCAATATTTAAGTTATGAATTTGATTAAATTTGTATTTTATTGAAGATGATAATGAATTTTATGGATTATGTTTGAAAAATTTAATGATTTTTTGGAATTTTTATAAATAAAAAAAAGGACAACATTATTGATATTTTAAAACATAAAATATCAAATATATCAAATTGTCACTTAAAATTAAAATAAAGGACCAACTCGAAAAAAAAAATATAAAAGATTATAACATTACCTAAAATTAAGTTAAAGAACCGTGAATGTAATTTAAACTAAAAAGATCATGTTCAATGTGAAATTTGGATGAATATCCACTTTTGCACAACATAATTTTCTTTTCAATATACATGTATGTTTTGTTTAAATAATCATAAGAAAACTAATGCTATACAAATACTATATATTTGGGTCCCTTAACTTTGATTTCTCTAGCAAGTGTCTATGAAACATATATTGTGGGACAAGTCAATCTCATAAATGAAACTTAACAACTAAAATGTATTAGTATGTGTTAAAAAAGTGTTTGTGAATGACATAATTCAATTTTAGATAAAACACTATTTTAATTTTTAGATTTTATAAATTCAGTTAGTTTATATCGTATATTTTATAGACTATTTTAACAATATCTTATATTTTCAAACACTATTTCTATTGCTTATGACTCATTATCTTTGACACATGGTACAGATTTAGGATTTAAATTTGAGTGAGGCATTGTTGATGATGTGTAGCTCTTGGATTGGACTAAACCCTTCTATATATATATATATTGACCGTCACCAGTTTTTGCCCTGGTCATTCCGCTGGTCCATCCACCACGACCGTGGCTTAGAATCAACTTCCAAATTTGTGATTAATTTGAACCATATGATAAAATTTATACCTCAAACAAAATGACATCCTATCGTATTTTTCAGTTTGTCTTAGCTTATTCGCTGGGTTATTATCTTACTTCAAATGAGTTTGTTTCCCACTTGTTGACTTGATTTGGTGTTAACGATCTAGTTTTTTTTATGATAACAAGTGAACAATTTTTATGGTTTTTTCGATCCAAACATGAGTGGAACATTTGTTTTGCTCTGCAATATATTTCGTTTCCACTCACGTGGGCTAATAATGGACAATCAAGTTACCTTCTATACATTTCCTGGCGGTCCAAGCAATCGATCGATCAGTGGGGATTTTTCATTTTAGTTCCGATGAGTTTATTTATTTATTTATTTTAGTCATTGTTGATGATGTGTCGATCTTGAATTGGACTAATACTCATCTATATTTTGTCCACCCCGATTGCTGCTCAGAATCAATTTTCCAGTATTGATAATTTTGGATTATGTGATATATTAAAAAGTGATACCCCAACAAAATGGTAACGTATACGTATTCTCTTCACTTTGTCTTAGCTCCGGCAATCAACCTTCTAATAAGTTCCCCACTTGTTGATTTAATTTGGTGTTAATTACCTGAAAAATATCTCTATATGTGAGTGTTTTTATGATATGACAAATGAACAATTTATATTCCATAAAATTAAAATGAAACAATTTCTAACTTTCTAATTCGACATGTTCTCGACTCTATTGTTTTTTGTTTCTATCCAAACTTGAGTGAGACCTTGGCTTTGTCTTGCTCTGCAATATACTCCATCTGTTTCATAATTTAACCAAAAAAAAATTATTTTAAAATAATTGCCATGTTAAATGTTTAATTATTTTTTTAATTGTACAATCAAATATTTCTTTTAATAATTGCATTTTTTAATTTGTGTGTAAAAATTTTAAACTACACTCGTTTTGACACCGTTGTTAAAAAAAATTATTTTGAAATAGATGGAGTATTTTGTTTCCACTTATCACATGAGTAAATAATTAACAATAAAGTTATTATCAATACTTTTTTTTGAAACAATTGAGTGATATGCAAAGATTTGAGATTCGTTGAAGACTAATATAACTTTCTAAGTTTTAAATTTATTTTTATAGGATGTTTAATGATTTGATAAAAAAAAATATATACATGTTAACACTTTAAAACCTAAATAATCATTTGAAACTAAATTAAGGATTGCAGCAATAATTTTATCAAAAAATTCTCATTAGAAAGATTCTTTGACTACGGAAACTCTTATATTATTAGAAGTCTTACTTTTTTAGAAGATTAATTATGAAGTTTTTTTTTTATGGATCAACTCACTATTTTTTATTTTTTATTATTAGTAACAAGTCAATCCACCAGCCTATTATTTTGTTGATGGGGAAAGGTAAAAGTTTCAACCTATCTAAATTGGTTTGCCTCACTCAACTTATTAATGGCATAATAGATCAAAATGACAAGGAAATATTGGACTGTTTGACACTCATTTGGTATAGTGTCATTGTGTTTACAATTTCTACATCTTTAAATAAGCGATTGTACATTTTAAAAGATAGAAAATAAAAATGTGATAAATTTGATAGGTTGATGATCTGATAGGAAGATAGATATATAAATAAAATAAATGTTTGAAAATTAAGAGTCTACAAGTTGTATATTTTATTTTCGTCTATTGCTTCTATCGTCACAAAGAACTTGTTCTTCCAATATGATCATCTTGGTTTCATTGGCTATGTTATAAACTTTGATAATGACGCCCAATTTTTGAAGGGTGATAAGTGGGGGATTAGAAGCGATGATAGTTTGCCAAAAGCTAGATTGAAAGTTTTACCGTTGCAGCGTCTCTAGCATTCCATTATTTCATATATTTTATATTTATATATATTTACATAGTTGTATATGTAGAATTTACCATACGAGCAAATCTAATTAAGTGTATATTGCCTTCATGATAGATAATTGCTAAATCAACTAGGTGCCTATATTTTAGTGTAAAGTTCCAAGTAGAAGAAAACTTTAAACAAATATAGTGATCAACCGATCATTTTATCTCTGTTACTATTCATGCATACTTATATACTGAAACTTACATACAAAGGAGATGAGACGTCTTGAGAATAGTGTGAAATAGACATTAGGGCATTTCCTCCCAGTTTAGTTAACCATTACAACCACGCCCACACAGCATTCTTGGGCGTCAATCAAGGAATCCTCCTAAATAGATTCTAATGGAAGGAGCTCTTGAGATGAAGGAGCTCTTGAGATGCTTTGTAAAAAAGGTCACAAAAAGTGACGTTTTCACTTTTGCAATGGAAAAAATCTTAACCTAACATAGCAGGAACTGCATCTAAAACCAGGTTGTAACTACAAGCTACCACCAATTTTACAATCCTCCAAGCGTGCACGAACTAATAAATCAAATGGCTTGAAATTTGAGTCTGTTGTCTACAACACTTACGAATGTGAAAGAGGTGATTTGATCTGTTCACAACAAATAACATCCCAACTAATGATGGTGAAACAACAAAGAAGAAATATCAGCACCTAAGCATATATTCAACTTCATTATGTACAGTCATTTTAATTTAGAGAGAAAAAAAGAAACAGTCAAAGGAAAAATCACCAGTGAAAATATAGTTAAACATAGCATAAGAGCTCGTGTCGAAAAACCAAGCATAAGAGCTATTATCAATTTATCATACATGCAAAACTGACAATTTTGTTTGTCATTGCATCAAGACTATTTTTTTTCCAGCAAATTGGAGCAGTACATATGCAACTTAACAAGAACTGAATACGACAAACAGACTATACCAAAAAAATTATTACTTTTTTAAAATATAAATGATACATAAAACCATTGTTAGGAGAATTAAAAAAAAAAAAAAAAAGAAAGAAAAGCTTGAAATACAGACAAGTTTAGATGACTCAATACAGTTATGCATAAAAATAGAATAATTTTAAGCCCTTCTGGTGACTATTTGCCACTATTTGAGTGGGTCTTAGTGCAAAGGACTTTCCGTCCCTTGGCACGTCGACGCTTTAAGATAGCCCTTCCACTTGTTGTGCTCATTCGTTTGCGAAAGCCATGAGTGCGTGCCAATGATTTTCGTGATCTGCTTCTCTTGGTTAGACAAAGAGCACTCCTGCCTGCTGCTACCACAACCAAACCACGGCCGTTGTGCCTTCTAGCCCCAACATTAGATGTCAAATCCAGTCCTAGTGACAATCCTAAACATTCCAAAATCATATGAGATCAAGTCAAGCTAAATTTGAGCATTGCAACAGTCATTAAACATCTTTAAAAATCATATCAAGGGATACCAATATTACATTCAAATTTCAAATTGCTTCTGTTCAATTAATCTGAAGCACCAAATACTAATAGTAGCTGTGAAGCCGGAAGCAAGGACATCGGATAACTAATTACATTTTAAAACTTTAGAGATATCTCTTATTTCATTTAATCCGAAAACCAATAGCCCAAAATCTCGGAATGTTTTCTTTTTATTAGACCAGCTTAATTTGTTACAATTATAAATTTAAAAAATCCATAAGAAAACAATTTAGCTATATGATTAGCATTGGGCTTGAATTCAGAAGGTAGCTTATCCACTAACAAGTTACAACCCAACCCCATTTTCCGTTACAAAAGTAGAAGCACAAACTTGCACTAGTCCTATGTTAAAAGGAACTCACAATTAGAATTAACATTTTGAGGTTATCTCTAAATTGCAGTAAAAAAGTCGATTTAAGTGGCAATATGGTAACTTCTCATTAGACAACCGCGTCACCATTAAACTCTGATAAAATTTCATTTAAAACCCAGAAATGAACCTTCCATTTCAAACGGTCACAATGCTAAAGTTCAATTAAACTCAACAACAAAACATTTTTAGAGTTTAATATTATAAACTGTATTACACTAACTGTATTACTTTATGATTGTTGATTGTGTAGTTATTTTATGATGTCAATTAAAATTGTGTGGTAAGATGACAAAATCAATTACTAACTCTCCGTGTAAAACTGGTTTAACAATGCACAATCCTTTTTCTCTTTTTAGAAAGAAAATCAACCATAACAAGTAAACAACCACACAAAAAATATCAAATTAAACGGTGATTAAAGCAAGAACTACAAAAATTAACCGTATACGCATGCTTCTTATCATAATTAAACATCAATCTGAAACTTAAGCATGTTTGTGTAAACTTGTTCATCCAACCTAATTGTTCCATTCGCAACATCAACCCCTTAATCAAATGTCAGTTAAATTAAAAAAAAAACAAAGAGAATGTACTTCCAATTACAAACTTCAACCGCTATTAAAAAGAACAAAATATATAAAAATATGCACAAAAATAAAGAACTCAGCACTTGCCGTCCGAAACAAAATTTCAACCAGACAAGAAAAAATATAAGTTTGAAAGGGAAAAAGTACCTGAAAGGGAGGAAGAAGAGGGGAAGGAGAGAGAGGAAGGAGAGGAAGCGAAGGAGCAATGAAGCAAAGGAGAAGGAGATTTGGAGCAATTAAGAGCGAGTGAATTTGGTTTGGAAGCGGTGAGAGTGAAAGAAGGTGAGTGAGTGGGTGCTCTCAATCTCATGGATATCAAAGGAGACACTGATAACGAAGCCATTATCCTATTTTCTCTTCATTCTCATACGTGTCTTCGCCTTTTAAACCAACCAGGATTCTCGCTTTTATCCCGTGAATACATAAAGATAACAACAAAGATTCAAAAAATGGGGATGTAGCTCAAATGGTAGAGCGCTCGCTTTGCATGCGAGAGGCACGGGGTTCGATCCCCCGCATCTCCATCTTTTTGACGTTGTTCTTAACCTAGTCTTCCTATTTTATGTCTTTTAAATTTGTATGAAATTAATTTGTATGGGTTCGAAATTATTGGTTGAACCAAAAGGGAGAAAACCACTATATCACTTTGATTTTTAGAATATTAATTGAGTCAAAATTTATATTAAAATTTATAATTTATAAATATTTAAAATAATGTATCTATTAAAAATTAGAAAATGTTAAGGTGACCATAGTCACCCTCCATCCTATATAAGATTAGCAATTGAATGTTAACTCTATGCAAATCATTGTCCCAATCATCAATCTCAACCAATCACATATATTCACTATTCAATTTATTTCTTTTTTTACTCATTGAACAACAATTATCCTACTAGTCAAACAAATAAATCGAGTTTATCTTCTATGGTGCAATCAAATTTAGTTTGATGTTTGACATTGACGCTCAAATCTATGCTGATGATTAATTTCTTTTGTTTGTTTTAAGTAGTTGTTAATAATTATATGTGAATTAGGTAGTAGTGTCAACAATGTTATAATAAAAATTTGAAGTTAAAATATTTTTTTTAATTGTAAATTAGCTTAAAATTAACAATAATCTTTATAAGATTAGCTATAGATTATCGAGAATTGTTTATTTTCTTGAATTTTTTTGGTCAATTTATGCTACAACAAAGGTAATTTAAATTGGACTGAATATCATTAGTTCAAAAGTCGTATTAGAGTTAGACGATAATAATTAAACATATATATGTTATTTTATATTAAATAATATTAATAAAAAAATATAAAATGTTTAAAATTTGATAATATTATTATATAAATCAATATTTGTAATTTATAGTCTTAAGTTATAACTCAAGTGTTAAATCTTAAAATTGTTAGATTGAACATTTTCTGGCGGTACTTATTTACTCCATTTCAACTTTTAAAATATTCTATATTGCCAAACCTCCCTTGAAAAACAAAAAGAATGCACTAGACATGAACCAAAAACAATAACCCCAGTACCAATCTTGCCCTCCTTCCCTCCTATGCAACACATTTTTTCCTTATCTCTTCATTGTAAATAATGATTCGTTTTTTATTTAATGATGTTAAGACTTAACATATATTTGATCAACGTATATTCAAGTTTGTTTTTTTTTTCTTTTTTTTTCTTTTTGTTTTCGTCTCTTCTCCATTTCAAAGACATAAATAAAAAAACGTTCTTAAAGAGATCAAATATATATTTCTGGTTAATTCGCAGGTTTTTCTTAATTTTATCAATTTTTATACAATTTTTTTGTTTTTATTCTGGTTCTTTTACATAACTATTTTCATGTTCGGTCAGATCCGACATAAATCTGATTCTTGGTTGAATTAATTAGTTCGGTCTTATTTTAACTACCACTAATTTTGTATTATGTATGATTACTATTGTAAGAAAAATATATTTTATTTTATTTTACTCAAAATATTTTAAATATTGATCATTATCATAATCAAAAGTTCATTTATTTTTGAACCATTTAATAACGTTATTATTCTTAATAACGTGTCATTCATTTAATTTAAAAATATTTAATACAAGTAGTTGATAATTTTAAAAAGAGACAAAAAAATTTTACAAAAAACATTAATAAATTCAATTTACGTTTAAATCTAATGAAATTTAAAAAATTAATTGTATTTTACTGATTTTCTTAATGTTCATCTTTAAAGGTAAGGATCTTAAAGTGTAACTTCATAAGATATGATTCATATTCAGGATGAAAAATGGCCATTAGAGATTAGCTGTAATCTAACTACTAACTTTGTTAGTTGCTGGCTTGTTACATCAAAAAAACAACCGTTAGTTCTATATCAAATCACACCTTTTCGTAAAAAGTGTCACTTACCGTTAATTAATTGTGAAAACGAGGTATGTGAACACAATTTCAAAGAGTAAATCAAATATTTTAATCAACTGAGTGGGTTTAAAAAGATAATTAATTGATTTTAATTAAAAATAAATTATTTAAAAAATTCAATTCAATTTTTTATTGAAATAATTTTTAATTAAATTTAACTTATCTTTCAACTAAATTTTAAAGTATCAATGACCCATTTTTTTTGACAACTGTAGAATTAAGAGAAAAATATCATATATTTTTATGAGTATAAGTAATCAATCTTGTAAAAGAGGTTTTTAAATTATAAATATAGTAGCACGATGTTAATTTAAGGGTGACGACTATATAGTGTGATTATTATCATAGAATAACAACATGCATATAAATTACATTATTTGAGTCACAAATATGATTATAGATAATAGAGTAGTACAGATGTGTAACTTAAATAGTTTAAAGTTTAATTTTTAATTTTAGTACCGTTAAAAAAAAAATATAAATAGTTTTTTACTTTAAACTCAATCACTATTTTTTCATAAAAAATTGCGTTAGAAAAAATGAAAATAAATAAATAGATTATTTTCATTTATTTTACACCCTCATATCTTTAATATCCGTGTTGGCAATTTAATATAATATTTTAAAGTGGTGATAGCAATAGCATAGCTCTGTAACTGCCACTTCCGCAGTTGTGGTGTCGTTTCTATGGTTAGCATCACATTTAAAATTAATTATTGGAAGCAATAATGCAAAGAAAAAAAACAATTTAACTGCATCCACATATTAATTCAACGTAATAGAGATTATGATATCATAAAACCTAAACTTATGATATCAAAGGGGTTGGATTTAGTGTAAGGGTCTAGTAGTCCCTACAACGAAGCGATTGCATTGAAACTGAAAAATATGTACATATTTAGTGTCAACATACAATGCATTGAAAAAATACTTAAGCTTTTGTTTAATCTGCTGGTCTTGTCTTGCAACTAGCAAGTGCCCAACATTATCAAGAAATTGAGGAAAATATGTGGTCAACTAATAAATAACAATAGAGAATACATTGGTCTTAATTAATTGAAAGTTCCAAGCATTTTTGTTTTTGGGGTCCATCAAGTGGCAAGCAGAAGATGTGCATGGCTTACCGGCCACAGTGGACAGTGATTGAATTTGAAGCCTGATGAAGCAGACAATGGATTTAGGGGCCCATAGGGCCCATTATATGAGTGCTTGTAGGTAAACCAAAGCACTGGCCATCATGGGTTGCGTATATAGTGGGTTTGTTGAAAAAATTCTCCTTTAACCTTTTGGGCTTATTTGGGTGGAACATTTTGTTGTTTTTTTTATGGAGGAACTTTCCCACCTCAAAAAGCATTTCGAAGGAACACGTTGATAAAAATTTGATTTATTATAGAGGAACTTCTCCTTCCTGTAATTAAAACAGCCATAATTTTAAATTGATTTATTCTAATTGTAATAAAATAATAAATTAAAGACACAAAACTGAAATATTTTTATTTTCTCTTACCAAATTTTGCTTTAAGTTTTTTTTGGGTATCACAGGCCTTTGAGCTTGCAATAGAGTAAGGTGATAACACTAGCCTTCCTCGAAAATAAGTGATACAACTAGTCAAAAATATAGTGTCGGTAACAAATTAACAATTTAACAACCTTTTTGCAAAAATAAAACAAAATTGAACAACCTACACCGGAATTGTAAATAAATGAACAGAGTTTTTACGTGTGTTTTTACATATATTTTTATTTATTTATTAGTGAACATTTTATTTTTTGACAGTCATTGGTGATTTTTCTAATGAGTATTTTTTTACAATGAAAACACAGATTATATATTATGCGTAAAATAATTTTACATTAATATTTGATAGAATTCATAAATTTTACTGAATTATATTATTTCATTTCATGTTCATGATAAAAAACATATTCAAATGAATAATTTTATTGATTATTAAATAACAATATAAAACTATTTTATATTAACAATATCTATCAATTAAACCTTTTTTTATATTATGTTAAGACTATGGAAAAACATATTGTGAAAATAAAAGTCCACAACATTTTCAAAATTTTGCTAGCTAACCAAGGTGACTGATGGGGATGTACGTGTTTGTCTAACATAGAGAAAATATTTACTATCGACAAAAAGAAGTTAATGACACATTTAATAAATATAAAATTAATGACACAAATAATTAATACCAAGTTGACAAAGAATAAATATATGTCACGTTTAAAACCATAGCGTAGTCTAGGCATGGCATGGTGGTGAAGCACGGACGTTATTGCCTCTACAATTCCGGCATCTAATGAGTAGGGAAAAATTTGTATTCCACATTTTTTTATTGAGAATAAAATTCAAATCTCTATTTTTATTTATAATCGAGTTTTATTTATTTTTTATGTATTTATTTATATATATATATATATAAAATAATAAATTTATAAGTTATATTTATTCACTACACAAAAAATATATTTTACAGCATTTTTTTAAACTATTTACAACGTTTTTTCAAAAAATTAAGCGTTGTAAAAAGATACAACATCGCTCTTTAAAATAAAAAAACATTGTAAATATGTTCTAAAAATGCGTTACTTGTTGTATTAGTTTTACGGCGCTTTTTTTAAAAAAAAAACCCTGTAATAGGTACATTCTTTTATTTCAATTAGATCTCTTTATGGGATTATATCAACAATCTCCTTCATAAATCGCAATATACAGCATATGTAGTCTATTTTGTTAGTTTGACGAGAGCACTATAAAATAAAACATATAAATCAATAAATATTTGTGCATTGATTGTTAATGAAATTTTAAAGGCATATATTTCAAACCTTTATTGGAATCCATGTGATTTATTTGATTTTTGCTTCGACACTGTAGCACCCATTTGAGCTCGAAAAACTTGTAAATCACTATCAAATAAATATGATTATTAACATTAACAAACACTATATATATATATATATATGTGTGTGTGTGTGTGTGTGTGTATGTGTGTAAGAAATAAATGAATAAATGAATACGATACTTGAAGAGTGCGAAACAATACGTAGGGTTCGTAGAGTTACGGTTTCGTTTAAGAAGGAACAGCGAGAATGCGCAGAAATACGAACGGTTCATATATTTCAAACCTTTATTGGAATCCATGTGATTTATTTGATTTTTGCTTCGACACTGTAGCACCCATTTGAGCTCGAAAAACTTGTAAATCACTATCAAATAAATATGATTATTAGCATTAACAAACACTATATATATATATATATATATATATATATGTGTGTGTGTGTGTGTGTATGTGTGTAAGAAATAAATGAATAAATGAATACGATACTTGAAGAGTGCGAAACAATACGTAGGGTTCGTAGAGTTACGGTTTCGTTTAAGAAGGAACAGCGAGAATGCGCAGAAATATGAACGGTTCGTAGGACAAAGTAGGGTTCACAATGAGAAGAGTACGTAATAATGTTCGTAGGGATAGTAACAAATATGAAGATGATTTGCAATGGAGATGGTTAACAATATGGTTCGTAGTGATAATAGGGTTCGCAATGAGAAGGATAATGAAGAGGAGAAGTACACTGAAGCATAGTGAAGTTTATGTAATAACGAGGAAACTGAAATGATTTACTGGTATATATAAAGTCATATTACAACGTTTTTTTAAAGAACGTTGTAAAAGATCTCCTTATTTTATTTTTTAAAAGCCTATTACAACGTTTTTTTAAAAAGCGCTGTAAAAGACCTCATTATTTTATTTTTTAATAGCCTATTACACTGCTTTTTTTAAAGAGCATTGTAAAAGATCTCCTTATTTTATTTTTTAAAAGCCTATTACAACGTTTTTTTAAATAGTGCCGTAAAAGACCTCCTTATTTTATTTTTCAAAAGCCTATTACAGTGCTTTTTGAAATAGCGCTGTAAAAGACCTCCTTATTTTAGTTTTTAAAAGTCTATTGCAACACTTTTTTAAACAGCGCTGTAAAAGACCTCCTTATTTTAGTTTTTAAAAGTCTATTACAACGTTTTTTTAAAGAGCGTTGTAAATGACCTTCTTATTTTATTTTTTGAAAGCCTATTACAGCGTTTTTTTTATAGGCCTTTTACAGCACTTATCCAAAAGTGCTGTAAAAGACATCCTTATTTTTTTTGAAAAACCTTTTACAGCGCTTTTCCAAAAAGCACTCTAATAGATTCTTTAATTATGTGAAAGTGCAAGTCTTTTACAGCGCTTGTCAAAAAAGCGTCGTTGTATCCTCTATTATTTTTAAGATATCATACAACAACGCTTCTATTTAATAAGCGCTATAAAAGACGCGCTATAAAATGTTATTTTTGGCGTAGTGATTATAATTAATATAAAAATTATTATAAAATAATAAAATTAAAAATATATTTTTTATAAAAGAAATATAATTTAAATATCTAAAAATATTAAATATATATATATATTATTAAAAATGATAATAATATTATCAGAAAGCATATTCAATTGTGGATGTGGACGAATATCAACTTGCGAATAATGAATTAAACTCAAGGATATTTAAAAAAAAAATGAAAATTTGATAGGGAATGATGATCTTTTTCCAGACTTGAATGGTTAGATTGAAACTTGTGATGCAGAGATGGGACATGTATATTAGTATGGATCTAACTTAGAGATGTTGAGTTTTTCATCCATAAGTGGATACCGACTCTAATGTCCTACTTTATATAGTTTCTGATAAATAATCATTCAGATATGGTGTTCTCACCGTGTAGTCTTTTAAGTTATATAAAAATAATAAATTGGTTATTAATTTTTTTATATTAAGTTAATCTTTTATTTTTTTTAAAGTTATAATATTGATCTATTTATAGTTACATTTTTATTTTAATTATTTTTAGTTAAATTTTTTAAAAATTAAACTATAAATTTTACTATTAATTATATAATAAATAACATAATAATTTTTTATTTGATTTTATGATATTAATTAAGAGAATTTTACATAATTTTAGAAACTCTAAAATTCTATCTCACTCAAATTCTCTTATTTATCTAAAATTTGATTGGAGGTTTATGTTCTTGTGATTATTACAATCAAGATCTCTTGAAAAAACACGAGTTAACTAAAAAAGAAAAAGTTAAAAATTTAATTTTAGTTTTGTTGATTTAAAATTAAAATCATTGATATAAATATTTATAAATATAAAAAATAAGCTTGACAATAAAAAACTATAAATGACTAATTCATTACAAAAAATAGTTAATATATTATTTTCTCATAATTTAAAAATTCGTGGAATTTATTTTGGACTTATTTTATCACCGGCTGCGGTTGGTAGTAAATATCTTTCTAAATGACATAAACCATCTTAATTATATTTCTTTATTTTGATTGAGTATTTAACGAGACTTATTCTCAAATCAAGAGTAGTGATCGATGCCTTGAAAAACCACTACACAAACAAAATAGAGAATAGTGAAAAATGACATATTTCACAATTAAAAATATCATATTTTTGATATCTTTTATCTTTTGATTCCATGACACCTTTTAGATATGTGACAATAAATTGCATATATTTAATTCGAAGAAACAGATTCCCTTTAGCCCGTGAGTCTTGACATTGGAGGATGTAGATGGTTAGATCAATAGACCAATGGAATACGAAAGAGCATTTTCAATTTCTTTCACACATGTAGCAAATGAAAACCATTCCGAAATTGTAAGTCTTTGTTAATTTTAGCCTTTAAATTTATAGAATATCAACTTATTCACTCAAATTGTAAGAAGTCAAAAATCTCTTTAATGTTTTGAATTGAAATACATTTACAATTTTAACATCCAAAATGATACTCCTTCAGCGGTACCACAATAATTAATTTATTTGTTAAATAAAAATCTTCAAAAGTAATTACTTTTTTATTTTTAAAATATATTTTTTAATTAATATTACTTTCACCACATTTAAATATAATATTTTGTATTATATATTGATGACATTAACAATATATAAATATTAAATAATTTAATAAAAAATATTATTTATTTTATTTATATAGTGTGGCTTAGTTTTGTTAATAATAAAAAGAGAAAATACGTGGAAAATGAAAAATTATTATGAAAGGACAGAGGGAGTAGTTTACTGATTTACTCTATAGCAAATATGAAGTAATTTGAGTTTCCATATAAAAAACAACCTCTTCAAAATTTAAACTTGATAGATCTACACAAACAAATTAATCCAAGATATCTTTCATCATAACAAAAAAAAATAAAAATCAGTGTCCAACAGCACCCACCACACCAAAGGAACCCACCAAGTTGTAGTACTACTTTTCCATCTTATATAAGACCCATTAAGCTTTACTCAAAAGTGTATTATATATCTGTTGAGCTTCTAAACTCCAAAAAAAACCCAAATGGGTTACAGAGTCATTACTCTGCTTCAACTCTCTCTGTTTTGGCAAGTTCTATTTGTGTCCCTACAGCAAGCAACAGCATCAAAGTTCCACAATGTAAGTAATATAAAAGGGAAAAAGTCAGTGGCATCAAGTGGGTGCAATTTGTTCATAGGAAGTTGGGTGGTTAACCCTTCTTATCCTCTCTATGATTATTCAACTTGTCCTTTCATTGATTCTGAATTTAATTGCCAAAAGTATGGAAGACCTGACAAACAATACCTTAAATACTCTTGGAAACCTGATTCATGTGCCTTACCCAGGTACTTCTACATTTATCTATCAAACAATATTATTAATACTACTATTATACTATTTTCTTACATTAATATTGAAAGAAGGCCTAATGGAGTTATTATAAGAAGTGGTTATTTGATAATTCAGTTTGGCTAATAGCAATTTTTTTCTCTCTAAATTTGGTCTCGAATAATGCTATTTTAATTAAATTATTTGAACTTAAAATTTAAAGGTGATGCACTTTTACATTTACATTTACATTTAAATATTAATGAGACAGATAGAATTTATAAAAATAATATGTTTGTAAGTTGTTTCAATTTAATTAATGTTTTAAATTTATTTCTAAAAACTTTTAAAATAATTTATAAATTATATGAAAATAATGTAACTTATAGTCTAGTTTTTTAGCATTGTATTTATAAAGTTAGATTAAAATTCGAAATCAGTGATTATATTTTCTTATAGAAAAAAGAATTCGAAATTTGATAAAGGGATTTATGTTACTAAGAGTGCAATATTTGTGGGTGTATAGGTTCGATGGTGTGGATTTCTTAAACAAATGGAAGGGTAAAAAGATAATGTTTGTGGGTGACTCACTGAGTTTGAACATGTGGGAATCGTTGTCTTGTATGATTCATGCGTCGGTGCCCAATGCAAAGACTAGCTTTTTGAGGAAAGAAGCACAGTCTGCAGTGACCTTCCAGGTTTGCTTTTCTTTTTTCTTTTTCTTTTTATTTATTTATTTATTTATTTATTTATCTTTGTCTTGTTTCTTGTTTGGTGCATGATTCAGTGGTGTTCACTCAATACAACCCTCCTACATTTGTCTTCATTTTTCACACTACTGTTTCTTTCTCTATGTTGATTGTTGCCCTTTCATTTGTCATTCACGTGCTATTTTTAAGTTGTACCCATTTTTCTAAAAGAGTGTAAAAACTTGATATTTTTTAAAGTTGTATCAATTTCTTTATAATAAAATAAGTTTATTACATATTTAATTTTACAATTACAAAAATAGATTTTGAATGTATTGATCTTGTAAAATTAGTTTTATTTAAAATTAACTCCAATGTAAAGTTAATTGAACTGTACATAAAAATATATTTATATACAAAAATTACAAATTTTAACTTTATGATCAAATCAATTTCAAAAACAAAATTGATTTTATTTGATAGTGACTAAACATGAGAAAATATATTTTATACCTCTAAAATAAAATATGGTATAAATGGAACCAATTAAATACTGGACTAGCTACCTTAAATCCTAATGACTTGTCCTTAAATCGACGAGAGAAGTTGAAGACATGCCTTTACAGAGTATAAGTCAATTCTCAACAATTCGACCAATATTTTTATTTTTATAATAACCAATTAGACCCACATTCGTTGGTTTGTGCATCCATTTTTTAAAATGTATATGTGATGAAAATAAAATATCAAAAGTATATCAATTCAATGGCTCTAGCATATAGTGAGTGGACCTATGCCTCCATTTGCAAATTGATGCACCGTAAAGTGCAGCTGGAAGGACTACACTTATTTACTTAAGTGTATACATTTTATTTACACAATTTATGCGGATATACATAAAAGATGTTGCTCTAAGCGGCTATAAACAAAAATTGCTTTAATCATAGATTTTTTTTTTCTTAGAAGATACAGAAAATACCACCCTAACTAAATTATAACCTTCCTAATTAAATTATTACGTTGAATATAATAATATTGAAATTTATTAATTTAACTAAAAAGAAAGTTTTATAAGATTAATAATATTGAAATTATTACGTTAAATTATTACGTTGAATATAATAATATTAATTTGATCCTAAATATAAAAGAAAGTTTTATAAGAAAATTGATGTTATTTAATTCAAATTTATACTATATAAATAATTTTTGTTAACTCAATTTTATTTTATATTTAAGATCGGAGGTAATAATAACAATAAAATTACTTAATTCTTATTAAAAAAAATAAATACATAATACCCCAAAAGAAAAAATAAAAAAGAAATACATAAGGTCTAGTTCAATGGAGAGAGAGACCTTAAAAAATAACACCTCATAATTAAATGTTAATCTAAGAAAAAACTAACTAATTTTGATTGAGGAGAACACAAAATTCTACTTATACTTATGATTAACACCTGATTTTGATTAAAAAATGTAGAGTTGAGAGAAATGAAAATTGTTTCATCCCCAAAATAGAGCCAGGACAGAGAGGTTTTAACACGAGTTAGACAATTTATTGTTTTTTAAGATTGTAGATGTTCAATAAGATCATGAGTTATGCACGGAAGTTGACAGGCTGTGAGGAAGACCAGGCCAACCTGTGATTACAACTTGTGGAGGCCCCCTTTTATCATTTGCTTCAAACAATTCCACACATTCAGTGAATCCATCATATAAGAATCAAAATCTAAATTTTAATATAATTTTTTATTTCATTAATAATTTAAAAATATTTTATTTAATCTCAATCTAACGATGATCAACATATTAAATCCTTGAATTTGTGGATTAGTGGCTATAGTAAATCCAAATCCTTTGTTGCGTTGGTTTATTCAATAATGGATATGAATCACAGAACATGAAAGTGTACTTAATTGACATATTTAATATATTTGATTAGCATTTATGACATGTCAACATTATTCCGTGGATAACCGTAGTAAGAGGAAATAATGAAAAAATTGATAGTTGTATTGTAGTAGCACGATGCATATTGGCGGCATAACTTGAAAATTCATATAGATTTTCCCGTGCTTGGACCAGAGCATTTCATGGTGCTTGCCTTTTACTCTAACAATTACTCACGAGATTCCCTAACAAATTGACAAATCTTGCCGTTTTAATAATCACAATTTTCCAATTATTAATATTGTTAACTACTAGTATTTTCTTT
This sequence comes from Cicer bijugum, assembly GCA_037974875.1. NCBI lineage: Eukaryota > Viridiplantae > Streptophyta > Magnoliopsida > Fabales > Fabaceae > Cicer > Cicer bijugum. The sequence continues at coordinate 2,928,381 of JBBPBT010000629.1, read as the reverse complement.
TCCATTCCATTTTTTATAGGATTAAAAAAAGCTTAGTTAAAACAAATTTTAATGAATTCCAAGGTTGTTTCACAAATCTTCCCTATTACATTATTAGTATTTGGATTTTTTACTGTTGTATGGTACATTATAAAAACTATTAATTTTAAATAAATACAATTTATCTTTGTTATTTTAATGTTTCTAGGGTTGGCGCACTATATAAGAATTGTAGATTTCGATATCATCATTATTTATATGTGTTTTCTATTCAAAAAAAGTCACCTTGACATTTTCCTAAAGTGACATTGACAGAACATAGCATGGTTGTTGTAGATTATTATTAATATTTTTCACGTGAATATATTATGCATACAAATACATATTTTTTTATTTTGAAATGATGTTTTTGGGTAGAAAATACTTTAATCATTTTAATACTTTGCTTGTTTGTTAAAGTGACAAAAAAGAGATTCTATGCGACGGGTTTGAATAATTTATTGTTTAATCTCAAACATTGAAAAGCGGAAGTGATGAATGATAACAATTGGTGGTGGGTTTGTGCAGGACTATGGAGTAACTATACAATTATACCGCACACCTTATTTGGTAGACATAATTCGAGAAAGTGTTGGGAGGGTGCTTACATTGGACTCTATTGTGGCTGGAGATGCATGGAAAGGCATGGACATGTTAATATTCAATTCGTGGCATTGGTGGATCCACAAGGGACAATCTCAAGGGTATGCTTTTATTGCAATCATAATTATTCTACTTATAGCACAACACTATTCATATATATACACCATGGATATGTTTTGTCCCAAAACAACTAGTAATTACTAACTTTGGGCTAAACTTACATATCTAACTGTTTGAAAGAGTATAGTAATTGTCTTAATATTTTGGCCTCCATATGTGTTAAGACTTTAATATTGTAATTTTAAAGAACATAATTCAAATATTCTATAAAAAAAAATATAATTTGTATCATTATCATTAATAATAATTTCCTTTTTTTTCAATATTTTTTAAAAAAGAACTAGTAGTTGTCCTTGTAGTAGTTGAATGTTTAATACCATTAAGCGAGAGGCAATACAATAGTAGCAATTAATTATTTATTGCAAGAGAATGTATATATATATATATATAGTATGATGAATCCCTCTATTATGGATATTATATCTCAAAAGCTTGAATATAATTATACTTTTGATTGTCTAATTATAGGTGCTTGAAGATGTTTCTTGAAGTAGAACAATCTTGACTTTTCTACATTACGCTGTTATAGATGTTTCTAGGCTACAAACTAATTTAGATATTAGAAATATTTAACTTTAAGACTATTATAATTTTTCTAATATTTTGTCATCTATTTTTATTAGAATTTTCTAAAAATGTGCATCAATTTAAACGCTCTTCCTTATGCACATTTCAAAAACTCTTGACTTGGTGAAAGTATCTCTCCTCTTGCATTGATGCCTATATAATACTTGAAGTTTTGTATCTCTCCTCTCTCTCCTTTTTAGTTTTGTATTTGCACTCAAATAGAGTTGGGTTGTATGAACTACCTGTACTATTTTTGTGTTTGAGTCAAAGACACCCGTTTTCTAGTTTAGTAGTTTAGTATAAGACATATAATTGTAGAATATAGTTTAAAGAAATAGTTGGTGACAAGAGAAATTGATTTGCTATACGTCACGTCCAATGGTGAAGCCCTCAATATAATTGACATTACATCTTAAAGACTTAGATACAATTGCGTTCACATCGTCTATTTATATGTGTTTGAAGATGTTTCTTAAAGTAGAATAATCTAGGCTCAAACATACATCATTGTGGTATTTACCAAATACAAAACACATTTAAATAGTGGTTGCAATTGTCTAATATTAGATAATATTGAAAGAAATTATAATTAAATTTAGTTGTGCGACTATAATTTTGATTGCAATGCAATTGTAGACAGATTTTAAACCTTTAGCATTACCATTTAAAAGCATGTACACCACAAAAATAAAAGTAAACTAAGTTTAAGGGAAATTCTACATTAATTGGTTGTTAATTCCTTTGTTGATTGTTCAGATGGGATTATATAAGAGATGGAAAAAATCTGCTCAAAAACATGGACCGTTTAGAGGCATACAATAAGGGATTGACCACTTGGGCTAATTGGGTTGATCTCAATGTTGATCCTTCCAAAACTAAAATATTCTTTCAAGGCATTTCTCCTACTCATTACCAGTAAGTAACTCCTACTCTCATTTTTTTTTTTTTAAGTTAATTAATGGTGAATATTATATACACATACAAAACAAATCATATATCATAGGTTTGAATCAAGTCTTGCAAATGCAACAACTTTAAAAGTTTTGAAAAAAAGTTTTGTCATCTATCATATAGTCCTACTCGACTTGACCAGAAATTAGTCTTTACAATTGTGTGCAGACAATATTAATTTACACCAAAAACAAATAATAAATCTGTCGAAATATCAACTTTTAATTTTAGAGTATTTATTTTCTAAGCTAAATACATGAATATAAATTCCATAATATATAAACTTAAGTAAAATGTAATTTGTGTGACTGAAACAGGGGAAAGGAGTGGAATGAACCAAAAACAAGTTGTAGTGGACAACTTGAACCATTATCTGGTTCAACATATCCAACAGGTCTACCTCCAGCAAGTAACATATTAAATAATGTGTTAAAGAAGATGAAAACTCCAGTTTATTTACTTGACATTACACTTCTCTCACAACTAAGAAAAGATGCACACCCTTCTTCCTATAGTGGTGATCATGCAGGCAATGATTGTAGCCATTGGTGCTTACCAGGATTACCTGATACTTGGAACCAGCTCCTATATGCAGCTCTTTCCATGTGAATGTGAAGTTACATGTTTATCCTTTTCCTCCATCCTTTGGTTTTATATTCACCTGGTGACTTCAGAATATTGTGGTTTGGTTGGAAAAGTAGATACTAAGGGATGAAAATCAAGTGTAAAATTATAGGATTGTTGAATAATTTACTATACAAAATAAGTTCATCTGAAAGATGAGATTTCTTGCATATCAAGAAAACTACTTTACGAGGTGATAAAAAAAAAATCTAATTTTATTGAATCACAGATTATATATAGAACTTTATTATTGATTGATGAACAGACCATGTAAAATATTCCATATTTGTAAGTTGTAACAGCCACAAGGTTGATTCTATTTCTGAAATTTTGTCTTTCCTAATTCGATAAAGAAAGTTGTATTTTCACTTTTATTTTGTGTACAATAATGATGACAATTAGATTTGTGCCTATATTTTAATGCAAACTACTTGAATCATTTTCCGTTACTTAATTTTTTTTAGACAAAGTAGTGAACACTACATAAAATTTACATATAACTTCGAAATTTCGGATTCAAAACTCTAAACAATATGTTCCATTCCTACTAGTTTAATGAAAATTCTGGTTCCCGTTTATTAGTTGAAGTGTAATTGGATTGATAACAGTTAAATGAAAATGTCCATTGTGGAAAAAAGAAGAAGGACCAAATGGTTATATCGATTCCTTTTTGCCATTTTTGGTTAAATATGCAAATAAGGCTTTCAAGGGATAAAAACTGATTCAATGAAATCGATTTAGACAAATGTGTAGTTTGTTATTACTCTATTATATATAGTATGTTATTCTTTATTATAATAAATCTTAAAGCGATAATGGACGGTTTGTTTAATATTTAAAAAAAATGATTTTTATTTTATATTTTAAAAAATGATTTTTATGAAAAATATACATAAAAATAGCATAAGTTTTTTAAATTCATTTGTTATTAATTAAAAAAAAATTAATTTTGACATTCAATAATTTAGATATTTATTATTAAAGATTTTAACATGATAAAAATAACCTTTTTTTTAAAGGTATCTTTTAAAATTGATTTTTATGAAGAGCTTCTCAAATTAGTTTTCATTTTAATCATATGTTGAAATTTTAATATAAAAAAATTTGTAAAAAGTAGATGAAATACTTAAAATCATATTTTAAAATAAACTATTCAAACCAATTTTTTATTTTGAAAAATATTATAAAAAAATAAAATACTATAAAAATCATTTTAAAAATATCTTAAGCAAATGAGTTCATTATCATTAATTGAATAAGATAAAATATCTATATTTTTAAATTTTAGCGGACCACTAAATTGCTCAAGAGTTGAAGTCGACTAAACCAAAACATCTTTGATCATGAGCCTTTGTAATTTAAATGGATGGTGAATGGTAATTACACTCTCTAATTTGTAGATTTTTTTATTAAATTTTAACTTTTGATAGCGTAAAATATACTACTTTATTCAAATTTCGATAATATATTTGTAAGTGTACAAATAAAATCAAGGAAACAAATGTTCACCTAAAGGGAGATGTTGGTTAAATAACTACTATAGATAGATGGAAGAATCCTAATGAGATGAAAAGAAACATACGTGCATAGTTGAAATACAACCTTTGTGAATTCATGAATAGTTTAGGACTCTGTTTATTGAATATAAATAAGATTAAAAAAAAAAATAACGCTAAATTAAAGATAAACGAAAATTGTTAATAATATTGGGCCTACTAAGTCAACTAGTAAAATATATTTAATTATATCTATAAATAAGATTAATATTATAATAAAAATTATACGACAAGATGATAATACAATTCACTCTTTCTTTCATTCATCTCTACTTATCAGTATAAAATTATAAGAACACTAAGTATATATATATATA
>JBBPBT010000629.1:2894914-2922837 GCA_037974875.1 Cicer bijugum | reverse complement strand
TGAACTAAAATGAAAAAATAAAAAGTTGTACTAATAATATTTGATAATCGTTGCATTATCAAGTCTCATGTAATGCTAAACAAAAAATTTGATCTTAAATCCAAAAAATGAAAATAATCGTTGCATTATCAAGTCTCATGTTATGCTAAACAAAAAATTGTAAAAAATAATTGATAAAACAAAGTAGAGAAAAAAAATGACAATTTTTTATAAAATCTTTGATGAGTGGATATAATAAAAGATCGATGACTTCCTTTGAATTATTGCCAAACAACATTGTAGGTGTATATATGTGGATATTTATAGTTGTAAATAAATTTTTATTTTATTGAATTTAAATTTGAATGAATTAAAATACATTCGGCAAAGCCAACATTGAAAACTTATTCATGCTCTTGTTTTCGATTCAATTCATATTTTAAGTGTATGTTTAATGTTTACGATTCTATTTTATTTAAATTATTTATATTAATTATATTTATTTGTAATGTCAGTAGTGGAAACTGGAAATGAATCTTTTTAACATGTTTGCAATCAATTCATAACTAATAAAAAATAATGTTATTATAAATTTTATTATTATTTATTATTAAAAAAACACTACGTATATAAGGATTTTTTACCATTATATCTCATTTTTGCAAAAACATAACCAAAATGCATACTTCTAAAAGTTGTTACCAAAATGCTCTACTTTTTAGGGCTAGTAGAAAAACTCCTCTGGAGAACTACCTGTCAAAGAGACAAAAAAATTTTCCCTAGTAGGAGGTCGCTGGACGGAGATGCGACCTCCCAAAGAAATTTCAAATATATTTTTTTTAATTATTTTTATATATTTTAAATAATTTTTAAATAATAATAATTATAATAATAATACATTAATAATAATTACTATTATTATTAATTATTATTATTAATGTATTATTATTATTAATTATAATTATAATTATTATTAATTATTATGACTGTTATTATTATTATTAATGTATTATTATTATTATTACAATAATTATTATTATTATTTAAAAATTGATTAAAATATATAAAAATAATTAAAACACATATTTGAAATCTCTTTGGGAGGTCGGATCCTCGGCCAGCGACCTCCTACTAGGGGAAATTTTTTTGCCTCTTTGATAGGTCGCTCCTCCAGGGAGAGTTTTTCCACTAACCCTAAAAAGTAGGACATTTTAGTAACAACTTTTAAAAGTAGAGCATTTTGGTTATGTTTCTGCAAAAAGAGGATATAATGGTAAAAAATCCTCTATATAGGAGATCCGTCGTAACGTGAGTTACTGTATTAAATTTAGATCAAAGTATTTAAAAACAAACAAATCAAATTATATATATATTTTGGCATGATTATTATTTAAAAAATTTAACATTAATTATTTCATTTTGTAAAGCATTGAGATCAAAGTTTTGGACGCATGATTATGGTGTGAGGAGCTATGAAATGTACAATTGTTTTTAGTATAAATCGAATGTGCAATTTGGATTATATATAAAACGTTGTATTTGTTTATAATATAGATTTATATTTTTTCATGCAAATATCTTTTGAAAATCTTTTAAATTTAATTTCTGAATTATAATAATCTATTTAAGAATATTGACTATGAGTAATTATAATTATAATTACAATACTAATACTAATATTAATATAGTTAATGTTTATACTATTATGAAACTCGAGCAAGTGAGAAACGGAATAAAATTAACCCTAATTCATGGAACTTCTTCTCCATATAAATTCGATTAAAATTTATGCTTAATTTCGGTGAAACTATTGCTATAAATTTTGTTATTTTGAATTTCAAAAAAAAAAATTTGAAGAATAATTTATGTCATCGAAAATATTACCGGCTTGAGTCGCGGACTAGGTCGCTCTCTTTAAGATGTTTCAAGGTACTGCCCAAATTATGCAAGACAAACTATCAACCACAAAGTCCCCAGGATAAAACAGCTCTGATACTCTGTATCGGAATTTTACTGCACTGTAGAAAACCGTTCTAGAATTACACATTCAATATGACAGTCGAATGACTGCCACTCGTAACATGGTACTAAGACCACTCAAAAGAAATAAAAGAAAAAGTAAGAAGGGGGAGAAGTGAGAAAAGCCTTAGATACAAAGAGTTTTTCATGTGATTTTACAACAGAGGAGAACCCTCTATTTATAGAGGAAATCCGCAACTAGATATGAGAGAATCAGGGGGTCACTCAGAACATACTCCAAGATTTGACCTAAAAAATGTGCGCTCCAAAATAGCTTACCACCCAAAACGTGTGCTCCAAACTTTGGGTTTTGATTATGAGTTTTGATCGAGCAACAACAGATACATGAGACCAAATATTAGGGTTTTGACCGGGCAAAAACACATGCACGAATTTAGGAAGGAGATCACATATTAATGTTGACTCGATGCAGGGTAGAGCCAAAGCCAAAGCCAAAGGTCAGGCCGGACAGACGGTGGCAGCGCGCGCACGTGATGGTTTATTTGCTTGCATTCTCCCTCCTTCACAAAAGTGGGGTACCCCTTGGTGCCCTCCCCAAGTCTCATACATCCACCTTATATATGCTTCTAGTATGTGACATCCCTCATATGTAGGACTTCTTCATTTTTTTAATTCACAACAATACTAGTTCTCATAAATGTCATCATTATTTCCAATAAATTTCTATTAAAGCATCATCATTTTCAACAATCCCCCACTTGAATTTAAAAAAATAGGTTTTGGAATAGCGTCAAACGCTTCTATAAGATTATGCATAAATGAAGGTGTCTCTTGACTTAAACCTTTGCATAACAAGTAAGATTTAGATTCAAAAGGACTGACTCGTAGTCTTGAACTCTAGATCTGACATCAAAACCATACACAACTTTTTCATTGGGTGTATTATCAAAATCCAGTGCGTTTAGGGCCATGCACATGTATCCCAGTATAGTTAACCCTCTAGGAGTTCTGCCTCGAAATTCCATAGGAAACGGCTCCCACTTCCACATTCACATAGGTGAGTCTATCACGAGTACTCATGTAGCTAGGTACTCCACTCTACATAGAGTATAGATCTCATTAAGAGTTTCTATTATCTCACATCCTTTTATTGCTTCAGGAATCATGTTTCTCTCATATATAATATAGCATGTTCATCTCATATCATTATGACTTGTTATTACCCATTAAACCTAATTATTGGGAACTCCAATCTTTTAGGTCGGGGTTACCATCGTAAGTGACTCATTGATCTATAGGCAATAATCCCATCCTTTTGGATGTATTTAGTACTTTCTCTCTAGCTAATCTTTTCATCAAAGAATCTGCTAAATTTTCATCAGTGCGTACATGATCCACTATAATAGCTCATTTAGAAAGTAATTATCTAACTGTGTTGTGCTTACGATATATTTGTCTTCTTTTACCGTTGTAATAACAATTCTCAATCTTTGAAATAGTCGCGGTTCTATCTTAGCGGATCAACACAGCTGACAATGACTTTTTCCACAAAGGGATCTCTGCTAGAAAGCATCTCAACCAGCTTGCTTCTTCACTAGCAATAACTAGTGCTATCATTTCAGACTCCATAGTGGACTGAGCTAATATCGTATGTTTCATTGATTTCCATGATACAACACCACTGACTATACTAAAAACATAGCCACTGGTTGCTTTGGAGTCAGCTGATAAAGTGTTCCAAACAACATCGTTGTATCCTTCAAGGACGTCAAGAAACCTTTGATAGTGTAATATGAGACTCATGGTCCTTTTGAGGTATCTCATGAATCTTTCGATAGTGTGTCAATGCTCCATACTAGGTCTACTAGTAAACCTGCACAACAATCCCACGACGTAGGCTATGTCGGGTCTAGTACAATCAGTGGCATACTTGAGGCTGCCAATGATGCTCGCATATTCAGTTTGTCTAACACCTTCACCAAAGTTCTTGAAAAGTTTCACACTTGGATCATATGTTGTGCTAGCAGGTTTACATTTAAAGTAATTATATTTCTTTAGTATCTTTTCAACGTAGTGAGATTGACCCAAAGAGATTCCCGTTTCCGACCTAATAATCTTGATTCCAAGGACTACACTTGCTTATTTGAGGTCTTTCATATCAAAGTGGTTCCTCAACAATGATTTCATATTATTTATAACATGAATGTTTTAACTAAATATGAGTAAGTCGTCTACATAGAGACATATGATCGCGAAAATGCTATTTTCATATTTGTAATAACTACATTTGTCACTTTCATTCACTTTAAACTCATTCGACATAATCAAGTTATCAAATTTTTCATGTCATTCCTTAGGAGCTTGTTTAAGACCATACATAGACTTGTCTAACTTACAAACCTTATCTTCTTGTCCATGAATTACAAAACCTTCAGGCTGTTCTATATAAATTTCTTCTTCCACGCCGCTATTTAAAAAAGTTGTTTTAACATCCATCTAGTGTATCACCAAGTTATGAATAGCCACAAGTGATATAAGCACCCTAATGGATGTTAGTTTAATGATTGGTGAAAAAGTGTTGAAGAAACATATATTTTCTCTTTGTCTAAAACCTTTGGCTACAAGGCGTGCCTTGTACTTATCAATAGATCCATCGAGTTTTAGTTTCTTTTTCAAAATCTATTTACAGCCTATTGGTTTGCAACCAGGAGGCAAGTCTACTAAATGTCAGATCTTGTTAGACTCTAGAGAATCCATTTCATCGTTTATAGCTTATAGCCATAGATCTGCATCCAATAATGACATAGCTCTTTAAGATTTGCAGGATCTTCTTCTAAATTATAGGCCATATATTATGGTCCATAATCTTTAGAACTCTTACTTCTTTGAGTTTCTGTTTCATCTTGTTTGTTGCTTTCAGTGCTTTTTATCAAAGGAACTTGACTAGGTTCGCTGCCCCCACTATTTCTCAATTTGAAGGGAAATTTATTTTCATAGAAGTCAACATCATTTGACTCTATGATCACTTTTGTATTTAGGTCATAAAACTTATACGCTTTATTGTTTACTGCATACCTTATGAATACACATTCATAGACTCTACTTGCGAGTTTAATTCGCTTGGGATCAGGGATTCTGACATAAGCCAGACAACCCCATGTTCGAAGATAAGACAAGTTGAGCTGTCTTTTCTTCATTATCTCATAAGGAGATGTTTTGATTTTAGAATTAGGAACTCTATTCAAAACATAGCAAACAATAAAAATAATTTTTCCCCCACCAGTGAGATGCAACACTAGAGTTAAGCATAATAGCAACAACTAGTTCAACAAGAGTTTTATTCTTTCTTTCAGATTTACCATTCATTTCAGTTGAATACAGTGCAATAGTTTTATGTATAACTCCTTGGGTTTTATAAAACTCATTAAACGAATTGGAGTCATAATATGTTCCTCTATCACTACGAAACCTCTTAATATTTTTACTAGATTAATTTTCAATTTCAGTTACAAAGATCTTAAACATGTCAAACATTTCACTTTTATTTTTCATTAGATATACAAAAGTAAAGTCAGAGCAATCATCAATAAAAGTGATGAAATAACACTTTTCATTTTTGGTTAGCGTTCCATCAAGTTCCCATATATCAGAGTATATTAAGTCTTGGGGTTCAAATTCTCTAACTACTGATTTATGTGATCTTTTAGTTATTTTTGCTTGACTGCAAAAATCACATTTTTCGAAATCCTTTAGAGATAACTTTGGAGTTAAGCTTAAATTACTTAAGTTTGAAATCACACGTTGGTTCAAATCCATTAGGGACAAAACACAAGCATTCAGTTAATTAAAATAAATAATTAATTTTCACATGCTAAAAAATAATGCACCACGTAGCCAAAATCAAGGTCGGGTCGACCGGACGGTAGCGGCGTGCGTGTGTGGTGGTTTATTTGCTTGCGTTCTCCCTCCTTCACAAAATTGGGGTACCCCTTAGGGCCATCCTCAAATCTCATACCTCCACCTTATATATCCTACTAGTGTATGATATCTCCACTACTAGAAAATTGCATTTTAGCTGCCATTATCAACGTCGGCCCCTGACTCCGACGCTACTTAGTGTCGGCGTAGCATAGGTTTAGCCGACGCTACGGTTAAATTTTTTTTTAAAAAATTTTATTAACAATTAGCACCAGTGGGGCCGATGCTATGTAAAATAAATATGGCGCTAGTTTATTCATTTAATTTTTATTTTTTTATTTTAATATGTAGCGTCGGAGGGGCCGACGCTAAGTTATTTTTAAATTTTTTAATATTATTTGTGAAATCAGATTGAGCCCTGTGAACCCTTCTCTCACACTTTGTTAAGGATGAACCCTACATTTTGAATCTGAAATTGAATCCATCACTGGTTCATATTGATTCTGAAATTGAATCCATATTGGTGAGCCTTTCTCTCACACTTTGTCACCAATTCTCATCCCTATCAATGCCATGAGTATCGACGCCAAACCTGTTCCCATCTTGAACCCGTGAGTATCAAACTCGTCCCCATCTCGAACCTGTGACGCTTTCGAACCTGTCACCGTCACTCTCAGAGTTGTCGTTCAGTATCGTCGTCTCGCTCTCATCTGTGAACGAGTTCAAGGTGCTTATTTGTTATTTATTTTTTGTTTAGAGAACATTGTTATATAGTATTTGTTGAAGACAGCTGTTCAAATTTTGTTTTAAATTAATTATGACAAGTTAAATTTGAGCAATGGTTGGTCAATGATGTGATGTGTTACAACAAAGTGAGTGTGTTGATTTTGTTAAATTTATTTGATTAAAATCAAAATTGGAATTTTTTTACTCTAAAGGTTATACAAGTTTGATGTAAATAAGTTAATGAAGTATCCTAATGTCCAAGTATCCTAATGTCCAGTTTAATGTGATTGTGTTGATTTGGAGCAATGGAGTTATCCTAATGTCCAAGTTTGATGTTTTGTTTTCCCTATGAATAAATTATGTACAAAAAATGTTGATTTATGTCAATGAGAAAGAAATATTTGACTTTTGATACTTTTAGGATTCAAAAGACTTGTGTTGCTTGAGAACCCAAGGAATAGTATATATATAGTTGCTAAGGGCCTTTGCAAATCAATTAACCAATGAATGTATTTTGATGTGCTGTAATAGGGCCTAACGAGGGACAATGGATCACATGACATTGTTTTATAGAGGTCATTTTCAAGGGTTAGGAACTTAAATGGGATAATATGCACATACCCTTCCTTTTGAGATTAACTCATTTGAAATTAAGACAATGCATTAGTCAAAGCAACATGATGTTTGTTCTTGCAGTTTCCAATGGTAGACATGCATTAGACATCTCATAGGTTTCTTCATATTAACAATGCAACTAATCTACATATGCCAACAACTGATATTATTTGATTTATGTGCAATTTTTAAACATTGAGAAAGACCTAACTGATATATAGCTTAGAAACAGTGTTAGGAGACAAGAAGAGAACCAATATTGAACACGGGATTAAGAGCCAAATTTATATTTTTGTATACCACAAATTTGCGGTCCATGCCTATCTAATTTGTTAATGTAAGGTGGAAGTTGTATTATCTATTATGATATTTGATATTTAGAAAAGTCCTCTAAGACAATACCATGTGAACTTGTATACTATTCTACACCAATCATTCATCTAGCCAATGGTTTCTCAATTTTCTTTTAATCTATATATATTGACGTCGACATGCATTTAGGACCAACACAAATCATTCAAATCCTAAAGCATTCCTATTTCAAAAACTTGCTTCTTGCTTACAAGTCCTTCTTTAAAACATTTCTTCTCAAGTTTTAACGTAAACAACAACAATGGGTTTTCAAAAGATGTGGACATGCCAAAGGGATATCTTGCAGTGTATGTTGGAGAGAAACAAAAGCGATTTGTAGTCCCTGTGTCATACAGTATATATAGATTTTATTGAAAATGAATTAGTGGAGTTAATTTCTTGGTAATTCATTAATCTTCTTGGTAGTATTAATGGATTTTTCTTGTTATATAGTTGTTGATTTCAATTATTTGAATTGCTGGATTTTGTTCTATATTCATCTTTTATATCAATAGAATTATTTGGCTTGTTAAAAATAAGAGAAAAATAATGAGTTAATTTGTATGGGTCACTTTGTTCAGTCAATTTTAGGTTTTTTCTTTTTTGTCAACAAAGTGATAAAGTTTCTTGTAGTTGATTGTTGACTCATTTGAAATTATTTGAGAATAATATAAAGAACATTTTTGCTATCAATTATGATTTTGTAGGAAAGGCAAAGAGTAATTGTCACAAATTATCACAAGGACACACCCTGCATAAATTGCTTCCACTACTCTTGCACTTGCCACTTCGTGTCCACTACTCAAGACATTTAGCAAATCCTTTTCTTTCTCAAAACAGTTGGGTTTATGCTTTACACTTTGATTGTATAGAAATTTGTTTCAATGGGGCAAGCCAGCAGTAGGATCAATATCCTTTTGATTTTTTAAAAAATATTTTTTGTACATTCACATCAGAATTTAATTGTTGTCCCAGAAAGTATTGATTATTGTATGTTTTTATGTATATTTTCTTCAAGTAGGAAAGGCAAATCTTTTAAACTTGGATAGTAGTCGCCTGTGTCAGTTTTGTAGTGGTTTAAACTTCAAGTAGGAAAGGCAAATGGTCTAGAGTTTTATCTATAAATAGTAGTCGCTTGTGTCAGTTTTACAATGGATTATTTTGGATATTCATTTTGCATAAGTTGAAAGACAAATGGTTTAAATTGTGAATTTCAGTGTCAGCAGACACATGTTAATTATATGTTGTTTTGCAGATATCAACCTCAATGCAAATATGACTTTTGTTGTTGAAGTGTTCAAGAATTGCATACTCCAATAAAAGATGGCGGTCCTTTTTGGAAGCTTGAAAAGAACTCACATTTTGTGGCTAGACTAGATGATATCTACAAAAATTCAAAGTTTTGTTTCTCCCTAATGAAAATTCTGAGGTAATTATGATTTTTTTGTAGCTTTCTATTTGTTTACTCATTCTTTCATAAGTAATTTTGAGTGTTCCTAAGTGATTGCTATTGTAGATGATACATTTGCCTTTGATTCTAATAGTCCCTACAACTTCAATGCAACACTTGCCTTTGAATTATAGTAATTGTCTGACATTAATAAATAGTGTTCATGTAGTGGGAAATGAATGAGAGTCAAGGATAATGGATGTGGGGTAAATGAAAGAATATTTAAAACATCAACGAAGTTTTAAAATTTAGAGAGAAACGAAACTAGTGTTAAGAAAGATAACACATGCAATCTAAATTTCTCGGCAGAGAACAATCACAACAGTGAATATATTAAAACTATAATATGATTATATAGGCATTGTTGTACCTAATGCATAAGAATTAATTCAAAGATATATGAAAATCATTAGTTTTTTTTTATGGTCTGCTATGATAAATCATACAACAAAGATAAATCACAAGAATCTATGGTCTGCTATAATAAATCACAGTTGAGTTCGATATTAGTGAAAATTACTTATCTGGCATAATGTGTTACGGTTGCATTCACCTTTGGTAATTTAACACTATTGTATATAGTTTTCAAAGACAATTGAATTAAACAAGATCCAAGAGGAGACCTATGTTTAGATTGATGATGGTTGGTTTGTCCTTGTGATCAAGTAGAGAAACCTCTAATTCAACACAATCAATTTCACCGGATAATAAAGAGCCAACCTTCACACACTGTATTGAATAATGTTAATCTTGTGAGGTATATAGAATTCCATGTGGAAATTGTTCTCTCCTATAAATTAATTAATTAATACATTTTCCAAATGTATATATATATATATATATATATATATATATATATATATATATTAAACAGAAACTGTAAGACCTTAAATTTTCTAAATTCTAATTTATGTGATTTTAGGAATTTTTGCCTTAAATTGCTTAGGCCTTTTAGCCCAAGTGAATTTTATTTTGGGAATTAAATATCAAAAATATATTTTGTTAGAGTTAACAATATGTTTAGTATTTATATATATTTTTGAGACCCGAATAAGATTATTTGTCGGAGAATAATTTAATTATGTTACGAAAAATTTATTGCTGAGAAACTCATCTGTCAATTGGATTACGACGATATTTATCAATTTGTTTTAATTGTAATATATATATATATATATATATATATGGAACCAAGAGAAAGGAATTAAAAAGCTAATCAGAAAACGTTTCATTGGCCTTACCAAATTCCTTTCTTCTTCTATCTCTGTCATGTTGCAAAACAGTTTGTGTTGGTGGGTTTGAAAACAAAAACATGACACAAAACCCACATTCAAGAAATGACAGAAGAGAAAGTTGCGCATTTCCACGTTGTGGTGCTAGTGAGCTAGTTTTCGAAGTGACCTCATGAATTTAAATTTTATCAGAATTAATTGCGTTATCGTAATCGCTTGTTAAAGCTACAACGGAGGTAAGGGCTCCTTCCAAACTTTTAGTTTGCATTTATGGTATTATTTATGATTTGTGGAATAGAAATTTCATGTATTTGAGGTGTAAAATTATGGAAAATGAATTTAATTTTTTTATGTGTGAATTAGTTGAATTTGATTTGTTTTGAGGTGTTTTGTAGTGATTAATGTATGGTTTAAATTGTATGTTCATAATTAATATTATGAATTTTTGAGATGTGATTTAGGTGTGGATTTTGTGGATATTGAATTAATCAAATTTGATGTGTTTGAGTTGCATAATAAGTTGTTTTCAAATAAATGAGTTTAAATTGAAGCTGAAGTTTTACAAAAAATTTAGAGTTGTTAAAGTTGTGAAAAAAAAATAATTCAAATTTTAACTAAGTTAAAGAGTTTGAGTAAAAAGATAGATTGAAATTAATAAGGCTTAGAGTTTAAAATGTTACTATTTTAATTACTCTTGAACTGAGTTTAAAACGAAAAAAAGATTAGAGTATTTTGATGACTAACTCAAAATTTTTGGTGCTTTAATAATCGAGTGTGTGTATGTGAAATTTGGACAATATTTATTTTATTTAGTTTTAACTAAATAATATAGATTATTTGGTTTTAAAAGTTTGGTGTGTGAGAATGATTTAATTTTTGGAATTTTGTTGTGTTTGGATTAATTTTATTGTGAATAAAATGTTATAAATATTTATGTTTATGTAGTTAGCTCCTTGAGTCTCGAAAAGGAATCGAGACTGTTGGCACCGAGTTAGCAGTGGACAGAACTTTGATATATTAATGTTGTTGTGGTGATTTATGGTTGAAAATTTTGGAGATTGAAAATAGTGATTTATGGTTGAAAATTTTGGAGATTAAATTTGGTGATTAATGTTTGAAAATTTTGGAAATTAATATTGGCGATTTATGTTGAATTTGGGGAGAATTAAATTTTATTTGATTATGTGTTCATAATTGATATTATGAATGTTTGATGTGTGTTTGAGGTGTGGGTTATGGTGATTTACAGTTGGTGTGATTTATGTGTTCATAATGATTATTATGAATTTTTGGAGATGTGATTTATATGGGTTTATGGAAAATGAATTTGGTGGGTTATGTGTGAAAATGTGGAATTTCAAAAATGGGCGATTTATAAGTAAATTTGGTGTGAAATCGTGGAGATTGAATTTGATGGATTTGAGTATGCTATGTGGTGAATTTGAAAAATCGTTAGTATTAAATGAGTATTAAAAAAGGAGAATTTTTTATTAGCTGCATTTACTTAATGATTGTGGTGAAAAGAGTAAGAGTACGCTCAAGCATTTCATAGTACATGGTGACCGCGATGGGGCCATGGTGATAATGGTGACCGTGATGGGCCACGGGATGATGCCATGTGAATTGTTGGTTTATCTTATCCTTGCAGGGATTGTCGTGTCGTGCTGATCTATGAGCGATTGCACTCTAGAATGTGTTGATCTGTGAGCGATGACACTCTAGAAAATCGTGTTGGTCTGTGAGCGACAACACTCTTGTATGTCGTGCTGGTTTGTGAGCAACTACACGCTAGTAAAATCGTGTTGATCTGTGAGAGATTGCACCTTGCTAATTAGTACTGGTCGGTGAGAGGCTATACAATTATGATTTACGCCCTTCGAGGAGGGTTTTGGTTTGGAATTCTGGAATCATGCATTTTGGCATATACGCATGGCATTAGAGTGTTTGGCATGCAAATTATGTTTGTTATACTATGATGATTGTAGATATATATTCGACTGTTGTTGTGATTTGTCGTAATTGCTTTGAGGTGTGAAGTTGAGTTGATTAAGTTTTGATGTAATTATGTGTTCATAATTGATGTTATGAATATTCGATGTGTAATTGAGGTGTGAATTTGTGGAGATTAAGTTGGTGGTAATTATATTTTCATAATTGATAATATTAATGTTTGAACTATTGATTGATTCAAAGCCATTTTAGAATTGAAAATCTGTATTTTCTCAATTGTAATCGGCTACGACAGCCCAATTTGTTAAAACTTCATTTTTTAATATTGTTTATGCATTTTTGGACATATGAAAACCCTTTTGAGTTGTATGCTAAGTGTAACACCCCGATTTTCAAAGCGATGGTGTATTTTTTTTTTAAAAGAAATTAAAATGAAACAAAGATTAATTAAGTAAAATACCTTTGAATAATTATACGCAACAGAATAGTTTTTGAAATATGAGTCCAAAGTATTTACACAACAGCCAGTGATACATGGAATCCATTAACATAGGATGTCATGCTGACAATATTAGTAAAGATACAATCTTCCAATTTAAAATAAACGCAATCCAAAATAAAGACATTTGTTCCCTCTATGTTAACCTAATCTGATCATTCTACAAAAAAAACTATACACCCTGAGTGATTTCCACGCGCCCCGTAAGATCCTCCTAACATAGCTCCAATCAAGCATTCCCATCTACATTCCCATCCGTAGGGTACGAATCGGTAGGATTGTCTTGGCTCTCATCTGAGGGCAAAACTCAGATTTCCACAATAATTTTAAAGGGTCACCAACCGAAATTAACAATTAACACATAACATTTAAGTTTTTAAATGCACAAATAACCTTTCAACTTAGCATGCACCTTAAAAGGGTTTTCCATATGCTAAAAGTTCATATAATGCTTATCAAATGAAAATGAAATCAAAATAAGTCTCAAATCAATCAAGTAATAAACAACGGGTCAATCCATTGATGAACCAATTGAGCAATCGATCATCTAACTCAAAATAAGAATTTCCACTAAGCCAATCGACCGGGAAATCGATTTGGATGAAGGGTTTTAGTGAAATCTGAACTCTGGACTTAAATCAATTGATTGGGAAATCGATTGAATGAATAATTGAGCCCCTGTATTAAAGCCAATCGATTTCCAAATCGATTTTGTCAAAATGGCTGAGCTCATGTGATAAATCCAATCGATTGCCAAATCGATTTCGAGGAATAGTTTTTTTAATAGAATCGATTTCCCTGCATGTTTTTTTAAAACTACATAAACTAACTCAATCACATTCACACATAAAACTCCAAAACATAACACTTAGCAATTTCCACACAATCACCACGACAACTTGAGTTTCGAAATAGTTTTACAATCAATTTCACTTACACACAATTTGTTCCAAAACATAGACACTTAGTACAATCATCACAATCGCAATGACATCTCAAGTTCAAACACTCAATCATACACTTGAATCAAACACGACTCGTGTGTCAAGCACCCTAATGCAATGCGTATATGCCAAGATGCATGGACTCGAAATTCCAAACCAAAACCCTCCTCGAAGGGCCATAAATTATAATTGAACCGCCTATCGCAGGTCAAAGTACCAATTACCAAGGTGCCATCTATCACGGGTCAGCACGATTTACTAAAAGAAAAAGCGTAAATCATAAACGTACCGCCTATCATAGGCCAAAGTACTATTTACTGAGGTGCCACCTATCATGGGTCAACACAATTTACCAAAAACGTAAATCGTAAATGTACCACCTATCACAGGTCAGTACTGTTTACTGAGGTGCCACCTATCACGGGTCAGCATAATTTACCAAAATGAAATGCATGAGCATACACTGACTCCATCCACGACAATCGTTAAGCAAATGCAGATATTAAAAGATTCCCCATTTTTAATACTCATTTAACTTAAACGATTTTCACAACAAACATTAAGTAAATAAGACATTAAGAGATTCCCCATTCTGAATACTCATTTAACTTAAACGATTTTCACAACAAACATTAAGTAAACAAGACATTAAGAGATTCCCCATTCTTAATACTCATTTAACTTAAACGATTTTCACAAACACACATTAAGTAAACAAGACATTAAGAGATTCTCCATTCTTAATACTCGTTTAACTCTAATGGTTTTCAAATTCCACACAGAACATACTCAAACATATTCACAAATTCAATCCACAATTCACACTAAAATACAACAGTTCATTTCTCCACAAAATCCAACCATACACATATCATCACAACATACCACTCAAACACATCAAATTTCATTTACTCAAAATCATACATAAATGAGTTAAATTCATTTTCCACGAAACATTCATCAATATCACCAAAACCCCACATTAGAATTTCACCCATAAAAGCATTAAATTCATTTTCCCCAAATCAACACTTTAACCCTAACAAATTCTTTTCCACTCAACCACAGATAAGTCCCTAAATGCAAACTAGAAGTTTGAAAGGAGCCCTTACCTTCACATTAGCTTTAACGTGCGATTACGGTACCACGAGTAAATCCGGTAAAATCTCCGCTCGCAACGTCACTTCCAAAGTTGGTTCCCTAGCACCGTAGCGTGGTAGTGAGCAACTTTCCCTTTTATCTCTTCGCGAAATGAAGCTTAGATATAGATGAAACGGGGAGGTTTGTGTTTAACGGTTTTGAAATCCCTAACACCGTTTTTCTTCGTTTTCAAATCAAAGAGGAAGAGTGAAGTTGAGAAATCCTTGTTCTATCACCCACCCAGCCTTGGGTTTCTATTCTTGAACAAAAGGAAGAAAAAGAAATGGAAAAGAAAGAAGGAAGGAGGGTGATGGTTTGCGAGGAGATGGAAGGCAGCTTCCTCTGTTTCTTTTTCCTTTTCGTTTTCTCCTTTCTAACATAACCATGTATAAATATTACTCTCATAATACTAATAATAATAATGTATTATATATATCATATATATATCACTATAATAATCCTAATAATAATAATATATTATATATAACATATATGTATATATATATATACAATAATTAAACCTAAACCAATAAATATTTAAATATTTAGATATTTTAGATATTTATGAAAATGATCACTTCTCAAACCATTTTGATAAAAATATCTTCTCTCGTCATAACTCAATTGACAGATAAAATTTTCTGCAACCCGAGATATTTTTAATAAAATTGTCCGGTATTAAATTCTTCGTAACGTAAATAAATTATTTTCTGATAAATAATTTTAATTCAATTTCCAAAAATATATCTTTTTTTTTGGCATTTAACTCACTAAGTACCAAAAATTGGCTAAAAGTCTGAGAAATTCTACACTAAATACCTTAAAATTATATAATTTAGGATTTAAAATTAAGGGTCTTACACTAAGAAGAAAGGTTCTTTTGAGCATTTGAAAATATAAGAATTTTGCTATGTGATATTTGTTAATTTCAGTTGGTGACCTTTACAATTATTGTGGAAATTTGGGTTTTGCCCTCATATGAGAACCAGGATCATCCTACCGGTTCGTACTCAGGAGATGGAAAAGTAGTTAGTCATATCTGACCGAAGCTGTATTAGGAGGATATTGCGAGGCGCGTGGAGATCACCCGAGTTGTGTAGTTTTTGTAGTATGATCAGATTAGGTGGTAGTATAAGGACTAAATGTCTTTCTTTTGTGATTGTATTTATTTCATTTTCGAAGATTGTATCTATGCTCAAATTGTATGATGACTTTTCTTTTGATGGGTCCATGTTCCACTTTTTGATGTGACGTGCGGAAAGTAGAGATTCTACGGGCAGTGCTTTTATGCAAGTGTCTGCCGAGAATACCTCATGGGTATGAGGTATGTCTGACATGTCTCATAGCCCCGGTGTATTTTTCTATTTAAATACTTTAGATTTTTATTTCAAAAATTATTTCATTTGTTTGTAAATATTGTTGAAGCTTGCCCTAGCCAGTAGTATAATGTGATTAAGATTTTATATTTTTATGTTGTAACATGTAAATAGAAATAGAAGAAAGAAAAATTAAAGGATGTCTTTGTCTGTTAATTGTAATATTTGAATAAATATATGTTAATATGGATTTTTACTTTTATTAATATGTTAATTTTTAGATAATATTGATATATTTTAATTTTACGTTATTAATTATAAAAATGTTAAGTATTATTATATTTAATGTAGTGTCTTAGTTTGACGAAAGAGTGGATCAAAAAGTCAATAAACTATATTTGTCACCAACTGAGCATTTATTCTTTTGAGTTGTTTACGGGAACCATGTTGGAATCTATTCTATATGACTGACATATATTGGATAAAATTGTTAGGTTCACTTTTTTGAAAATGTTAGTTTACTTGTTTCTTTTAAAATCAATATATAGATTGTTAATTTTGAATTTCTATATGACTGACATATATTGGATAAAATTGTTAGGTTCACTTTTTTGAAAATGTTAGTTTACTTGTTTCTTTTAAAATCAATATATAGATTGTTAATTTTGAATTTATTTTGAATTCATGAGTTTATTTATTTCTATAATTTTTCAAACTTATTTAGTGATTGACAAGTTATGTTTTAGTCTTATAGTAAATGGATCGTACTTGAATGTACAATAGGGTAAATGAAACTAGACGCTGATTGAAATAGGAGTATGTTAGTGGTGTTAAAGATTTTGTGAAGAGGGCTTTGAAACAACCGATTTGTATATTTGAGGAAGGGATAAGGTGTCCGTGTATAAAATACAAGTGTATGAAGATATCTACAGAAATTACTGTTAGACTTCACCTATACCGGGATGGATTTCAACTAGATTATTGGATTTGGACTGAACACGGAGAAGCGAAGCCAATGGTTGAAACAATGGGTGGTTCGACTAGTAGTAGGATTGTGCATCATGACGACCAATTTAATGCAATAGATGAAATGATGTTTGATGCTTTTAGGCCTTATCGAGAAGTCCTTGATGTGAACACTAACATGGGAAATGAGACAAGCCCGTCTACGAGGGGGTTACCCATTCAATGTTATCAATATGTGTTCAACTTCTGGCAATTAGGTCTAATTGGCATGTTCCACAAAAAGGTATAGATTTTGTTACAAAAATGCTTAAAAGTGTATGCCCAGTGCCAACATGCTTGCCCGATAACTATTATCAAGCAACACAATTGGTATCAAAGTTAGGGTTGAAGGTTGAGAAGATTGACTATTGTAAGAAAGGATGTATGTTATATTAACAGGATGACAACAAGTTATCTGAGTGCAAAATTTGTCATTCTCCTAGGTTCATTCCACGTAGGACTGGTATGGGAAAATACAAAGATGTTCCAGCAAAAAAAATGTTTTATTTCCCTATCATTCCTAGATTACAAAGATTGTATGCATCAACAGAGTCTGCAGCTGAAATGAGATGACATCACGAGAATAAAAAGAGTTCAAACGTCTTTTGCCATCCGTCTAATGGAAAAACGTGGAAACATTTTCACGATGTATATCCTGACTTTGCTAGTGACCCCAGAAATGTAAGGTTGGGTCTATGTTCAGATGGATTTACTCCTTATATTCAAGTGTCTGCTTCTTCATACTCTTATTGGCTAATTATACTCACTCCATACAATCTTCTCCCTCAAATGTGCATGACCAAACCATACTTCTTTTTGACTTGTCTCATACCTAGGCCTTCTAATCCCAAACAAAATATTGATGTCTACTTGCAACCATTGATTGATGATTTGCAACGATTGTGGTCCAATGGCATTTTGACCTATGATATATTCACAAAACAAAATTTCATCATGAAAGCATGCATGATGTGGACAATTAATGACTTTCCCGCCAATGGTATGTTATATGGATGGGGAACACAAGGTAAGTTGGCATGTCCTCATTGTATGGAAGACACAAAAGCTTTCACTTTGAAATATGGCGATAAGAATTATTGGTTTGATTGTCATCGTCGATTCTTGCTAGCTAATCACTATTTCAGAAGAAGTAAAAGAAGTTTTACAAAAAAATAGGGATAAGAAAGACGATCAACCTTACATTTACACAGGGCAAGAGGTTTTGGAGGTGGTGAGTAATTTTCCAAAAGTGACTGAAATTGGTTGGAAAAAGAAATTGAACGGGAATGGAGTGAGTCATAATTGAAAAAAACGAAGTATTTTTTGGGATCTTACGTATTGGAAGGATAATGTAACACCCCATTTTTCAAAGCGATGGTGTGTTTTTTTTTTAAATGAAATAAATAAAACCGAGCAAATACACAAGGAAAAACCTTTGGATAAATAATTTAGTCATCATAATTTACAAACAGCGGAAAAGTTTTTCAAAATATAAATCCAAAGCATGTCCTGATGTCAACATTAGTACATGTACATCCTTCCAACTTAACATAAAGGTAGCCCAAAAGAAAAACATATGTGTCCTGAGTGACAACCTAGTCTGATCATTCTATACATAACAACAAAAAAAAAACTATACGCCTTTAGTAATCTCCACGCGCCCCGTGAGATCCTCCTAACGTAGCTCCAATCAAGCACTCCCATCCACATTCCCATCCGTAGGGTACGAATCGGTAGGATCATCCTGACTCTCATCTGAGGGCAAAGCCCAGATTTCCACAATAGTTGTAAAGGGTCACCAACCGAAATTAACAGTTAACACATAACATTTAAGCTTTTCAATGCACAAATAACTTTTTCAACTTATCTGCATCTTAGAAGGGTTTTCCACATGCTAAAAGTTCATGTAATGCTTGCCAAATATAAATGAAATCAAAGAAAGTTCTCAATCCATCAAGTAATACATAACTGACCAATACATTGATACTCGATTGAGAAATCCATTATCTAACTCAAAATAAGATTTCCTACTGTGCCAATTGATTGGGCAAATCGATTTCCTGTAAGTTTTTAGTAAAAATTGAACTCTGGACTTGCATCAATCGATTGGAGCAATCGATTTTGAGAAGGACTGAGCCCCTGTATTGGCCAAATTGGTTGGGCAAATCGATTTCGTGAAAGACAGAGCCCCTGTAATGAATCCAATCGATTGGGCAAATCGATTTCGTGAAAGACAGAGCCCCTGTAATGAATCCAATCGATTTGCTAAATTGATTTCTGAAGTGGTTTTTCAAAAAGCACATTACCAAATCGATTGGGTAAATCGATTTCCCTGTAAATTCTTCCAAAAATACATAAACTAACTCAATCATATTCAAACACAACTCCAAATCTTAACATTTAACAATTTCCACACAAACACCACGACAATTGGGTTTCGAAATCGTTTTACAATCTAACATACTATCACACAATTCCAAAACATAACTCTTAGTAAAATCAACACAATCACAAATTTGAATCAAACACATTTACACATAATTTCAAAACATACCGCTTAATGGTTTCAACGCAATACCCACACAGACAAGACGAACCAACAAATCACATGGCATCACCTTGACTCGACAATCCCAATACGGACAAGATGAACCAACAAATCACATGGCATCACCTTGACTCGACAATCCCAACACAGACAAAATGAACCAACAAATCACATGGCATCACTTTGACCTGACAATCCCAACGCATACAAGATGAACCAACAAATCACATGGCATCACCTTGGGTCGACAATTCCAACGCATACAAGATGAACCAACAAATCACATGGCATCACCTTGGCTCGACAATCCCAACGCATACAAGATGAACCAACAAATCACATGGCATCACCTTGGCGCGACAATCTCAACACAGACAAGATGAACCAACAAATCACATGGCATCACTTTGACCTGACAATCTTAACACATACAAGAAGAACCAACTAATCACATGACATCACCTTGGCGCGACAATCTCAACACAGACAAGATGAACCAACAAATCACATGGCACCACCTTGACTCGACAATTCATTTCTCCACAAAATCATTTTTACGACAACATTAAGTAAACGCAGATATTAAGAGATTCCCCATTCTTAATACTCATTTAACTTAATGATTTTCACAAACAAACACACATTAAGCAAACAGAAATATTAAGAGATTCCCCATTCTTAATACTCTTTTAACTCCAACAATTTTCAAAACCAACATTAAGTAAACAAGACATTAAGAGATTCCCCATTCTTAATATTCGTTTAACTTAATGGTTTTCAAATTCCACACAATACAAACCCAAACATACTTTCACATTCAATCCATAATTCACACCAAATGATTTTTCCACACAAACCACACAAAGCACATCTCAAATTCTATAATATATCAATTATGAACATGTCGAATACGACGACACAAATCAACACAATCCATCACTCAAACACAACAATTTCATTTACTCAAAATCATACATAAATAAGGTAAGTTCATTTTCCATGAAACATTCATCAATATCACCAAAACCCCACATTAGAATTTCACCCATAAAGCATTAATTCGTTTTTCCCCAAATCAACGCTTCAACCCTAACAAATTCTTTTCTACACAACTACAAGTCCCTAAATGCAAACTAAAAGTTTGGAAGGAGCCCTTACCTTAACGTTAGCTTTAACGTCAATTTACGACACCACGATCAATTCCGGTAAAAACTTTGCTTGCGACGTCGCTTCCAAAGTTAGCTCACTAGCACCGTAGTGTAGTGGTGAGCAACTTTCCCTTATATCCCTTCGCGAAATGAAGCTTGGATCCAGAAGAAACGACGGGGTTTGTGTTTGACGGTTTTGAAATCCCTAAACCGTTTTTCTTCGTTTTCGGATCAAAGAGGAAGAGTGAAGTTGAGAAATCCTTGTCCTATCACCCACTATCAATTTCGAACTCAAAGGAAAGAAAAGAAAGCAAAAACGAGCAACAATGGAGGAAGGGAGAAGAATGAGTGTGCGAGACAGAGGAGAAGAAGAATTTTCTGTTTTCCTTCCTTTTCTTTTCCTTTCTTCCTTTTTCCTTCCTTTATATTTCTTTTCTTCCTTTTTCCTTCCTTTCCTTTTCTTTACATATAAACATATATATATATATATATTAATTATAATTAACAAATATCTCAAAATCTTTAGATATTTATTAAATTACCCTTTCACCCATAACGCCTTAAACTATTCGTAAAAGATTCACCACAGTTAATTTAATTTATTCATCGACGAGTAATTCTAATCGGGCATCAAAATATCTATTTGGTCATATAAACTCCAAAATATTAATAACTTTGGCTAAAAAGCCTCCAAGTTCAATACCAAAAATACACCAAAATACATAAAGTACACTTTAAAATTATAGGTCTTACAGATAACTTGTTAAGGCACAACCTCCATGTGATGCACATAGAGAAAAATGTTTTCGATAATATATTTAACACTGTTATGAATATTAAAGGTAAAACAAAGGATAATGAAAAGGCGAGAAAAGACTTGTCTTTAATATGCTTTCGCGAGGACTTGGAGATGTAAGTCTTACCTAACGAAAAAATGGGTAAACCAAAGGCAAATTACACTTTGACATCATCAGATGCCAAGTTGGTTTGTAAATCGCTTAAGGAATTGAGAATGCCTTATGGCTATGCTTCAAACCTTGCTAGGTGTGCCAATGTTGAGAAGGGTATGATACATGGGATGAAGACCCATGACTCTCATATTTTCATGGAATGTTTACTCCCAATTGCATTTCATTCCTTGCCAGAATTTGTTTGGAAACCATTAACTGAGCTAAGTTGATTCTTCAAGGATCTTTGTTGCAATACATTGAGGTTGGACGACTTAGTTAAGTTGAATGATAACATTCCAATTATCATATACAAGTTAGAAAGGATTTTTCCACCAGGTTTCTTCGACTCAATGGAGCATCTTCCAATCCATCTTGCCAATGAAACAATGTTAGGTGGTCCAGTACATTACCGATGGATGTATACATTTGAAAGGTAACTTTTGTGGTTGAGTTTTTAACAGATTACATGTTTATTATAAGTTACTTAATAAACATTTAATGATTAAATGTGCAGATGTATGGGTGTCTCAAAGCGGGCAGTGACAAACAAAGCTATGGTTGATCGGCTCCATATGTGCCAACTATATACAACGCGAGACAACTTATTTTTGTTCTCATTATTTCAAGTCATTCAATTTGTTGCCAACCACAAATTTAAGTAATAATCGTCATTTAGAATGTGATGATCTCCAACCTTCACTATCCATCTTGTTGAAACGAGGTCGACCTAATGGGAAGTCTGGAACACATTATATAATAGATAACGAATGGAAATCTGCTCAAGTACATGTCTTGATTAATTGTGATGAAATCAAACCATATCTTGAGTAAGTGTTCATCATAATGTGTGGAAAATTATGTTGATGCAAACCATAATACATATTTACTTATGAACTATCTGATTGTTGACAACATATTCTTGGAGAATCACTTAATCAATGAAGAAGACGGATCTAGACGTATACATGCAGAGTTTCCCATATGGCTGAAAACATATGTAAATGACGAGGCAAATGAAGTGACCAACAAAGACATAATAGCACTATCTCGTGGTCCTTCATCAATGGCAATATCTTGGAACATTTACTTTGTTAACCGGTACATGTTTCACACTAAGGCCTACAACATTAATAAAAAGACAATCAATAGTGGGGTGCATGTAAGGGGTCTTACTAAAGGAGGAGAAGATGATTACTATGGCACGATCAACTATATCATAGAACTAGATTACTTTGGTCTGAAGGACAAGGTTGCATTATTTTATTGTGAATGGTTAGACTAGGGATGGCAATGGGTAGGGTTTGGGTAGGGTACTATAGTACCCGTACCCATACCCACAGTTTAAAAAAATACCCATACCCGTGCTCGTACCCTCTTGGGTATCAACTTTAATACCCGTACCCTTACCCTCTGGGTACCTAAGTGCCCGTACCCGTACCCATTACCCACACTTTAACTAAAATAAATCGATAAATAAATATTATTTTGTTATTAAATTTAAAAAGGATAAATACCACCTATAGTCCCTTAACTTAATTTCAATTAACGTTTCCTTTATCTTTTTTTCCCGATTTTGTCCTTTATTTTAATTTTAAGTGACAATTTAATCTTTTTTGTTTTAAAATGTTAACAATATTATCCTTTTTTTTTTACAAAAATTCATCAAAATTTTCAAACAAAACTCATAAATTTAGTTATATTCTTTAATATAAAATAAACTTTATCAAATTTGTAACTCAAATCTTCAAATAAACTCATATTTGCCATTCTTTATTTGATGTTGTTAGAGATAAAAATATGAGTTTATTTAAATATTTAAGTTATAAATTTGATGAAATAGCATTATATTGAGGATGATAATTAATTTTATGTGTTTTGTTTGAAATTTTTGATGAATTTTTTGATGAATTTTTTGAAATTTTGTATAAAATAAGGATAAAATTGTTGACATTTTAAAACATAAAAGATCAAATTGCCACTTTAAATTAAAATAAAGGACCAAATTGGGGGAAAGAAAAAGATAAAAGACTAAAACGTTAACTGAAATTAAGTTAAGGGACTATATGTGGTATTTACCCATTTAAAAATTATCCAAATATCATAAATTAAAACATAAAATATTATAAACCAAAATATTTTCTAACTCAAAACATTTCAAGTGAACACTCGTTACAATACACATTCAAATATCCATAATAATATTTTATGAAGTTGCAAGTCTTACGACAATAATATTTGAGATCAGTAAAAATAATTTATAAGTTGTAAGTATAATTATAAAGACACAATTAATAAGATATAATTCTTAGTTATAAAGTCACAATTATTTAATTATTACTCATAATCAAATTCTTAAAAAGTTTGCAAACGCTTATCTTTTGATTTGATTATAAATATTGTAATGGTCCAATAATATTAATAGATATTAAAACATAAAGGAAAATAATAAATTAAACTAAATATTAATATAATAAATAAATAAATAAATAATATAATATAATATATTTATATAAGTGCGGGTGCGGGGCGGGTGCTATAGTACCCGTACCCGTACCCATACCCGCTTAATTTTGCAGGTAATTACCCGTCCCCGTGTCCATACCCATTATGCGGGTTTTTACCCTACCCATTGTGGGTTTTTTTTGCGGGTACCCACTGGGTCTGTGTCTAATTGCCATCCCTAGGTTAGACCCAACAAAAAATAGGGGTACAAAGATTCATCCACAACATTAAATTGTTGATATTAAGATGGATAAACATTATTGTCTTTATGATCCTTTCATCCTGGTAAAAAAGCAAGACAAGTGTGTTATGTCTCCTATCCAGAAATGTGTTGAGATAAGTGTGGATGGTGTGTGGCAATTACCACAAAACCAAGGGGTCACGTGGAGATTGACAACACAGAGGATGAAATGCCATATCAGTCTAATGGGATGTCACATGTTCAACCAATTGCAGAAATATAATCAATATCTTGTTTACGTGACAACTCACAAGTAGATGTGTTTGAAGAGATTTTTGATTGAAGATTGTAGTGATGGGATAAAGGATAGTGATCGAACATATTACAATATTATTTTGTATTGCACAATATTATAGTTTATTTTATGTAGTTTGTATTGCATTGTTTATTTTGTACTTAAGCAACGTGCTAAATCTGATAAATTGTTTACTTTGTGTATTTTGTATTATGATAAATTGTATTATGTATTTTTATAAATTTTCTACTTAAGCAACTTGTATTTTGATAAATTGTATTATGTATTTTGTATTGCACTGTTCATTTGGTATTTAAGTGAAATATTTTATTTACCCTTTTATACTTTATGACAACAGATGACTAACAAAGGTGGCGGTGATAAAGGAAATGCCCATCCTACTAGGGGTAAACCAAAGATGTTGCGACTGGGTAAACTTAATGAGCAACAGGATGTCATATGTCGCAACTTGTCTACCACTAGGCCACTTCATCGTTCGTCTCCAGCCCCGTCTCAACCTCCAACATCAACTGAGATTGTAGAACCTGCTCAAACTATAACACCACCATCCCACCCGACACCATCTCCCATCCATGCCTCAACCCCTGAGGTATTTGTCTTTATGTCGACTCCAGGTTTAAGTATTCATACCATGGGTGCCTCTTCACAACATTCCCCACATGAGACTTTGGTAGAGAAGAATGTGGAACAAACTTTTGATGATCATGAGGATAGGGTGGAAATTGGGAACCACAACCAAGAGGATCAGGAGGTGGGTCAAAGGAACGTTCCTCCTATCGTGCCTGTGAGAGATGATAATGGAAAAGTCATTATACGACCTTATGGTAAAGGGTAAGTTACAACAATAGTTTATTTTCTTAATATTAGAAGCATAAGTATAGACACATATTATTTACTTAATACTTTATTTCTTCAATACATTAATGCAGACTCACTCCTAGCAACGCAGTTGCAGATCCCATTATGTATGCAATACAAAAACAATTTCGTGAACCTATCTATGGTTGGAGTGCAACCACTAACATAATTAGACAAGATGGGTTTGAAAAGTTTGCGGTAAGCCTTTCAATATAATTATATGTTCAATTTATTTTTCTAGAATATATAGGGAGAATTGTGTTATCTATTTTGTTGATAGTAGTTAATACATATATATTTTTTGTTGTTCCCAGGAGAAGGTGTCGTGGGATCCTTGTCATAATGATATTGTGAAACGTCTTTTTGAACAAAAAGCCATTAAAAGACTATCAGATATGCTTACAAAGGTGAGAAAAAAAGGGACTCGACCTAGTTGGATAGGTGAGGAAGCTTGGACTGGTCTTCAAGCATATTGGGAAGGTACATCATTCAAGAATATCTCCAACCAAAATAAGACCAATCGAGCTTCAACAAGAGGCGGGGCTATCCACACCTCAGGCCGCAAGTCTCATATTGATGTTGCGATTGAGCTCATATGTATTAAATTTACATTTACTTAAAATTAATACAATTTAATATTATGATATCTAATTCTGAGTTGTGATCCAATAATCTTGATTTTATTTGTAGAGCAATAACCTTCAAAGAGATTTACTTCTAGATGAGTTACTTTTGACAACCCACAAGAGGAAAAATGGCACTTGGATTGATAGTCGCGTAGAATCTACTTATGTATGTTCTTTATTTATGTAAATTCTATATGAAAATTCTTTATATTACAAATCAACCAAAAAATAATATGATATCATTTATACCAACGGTCCTAGAAGAGCAATCTCTATTTATTATACACGTATTGGTGTAAGTTAGTATGTTATCTATATCTCGATTTGTTTGTTTAATTTATTTTAGAAATTTGATCATATATTACATTATTAATTTATTCCATTTATCAGGGAACATTTAAAAAAAAAAATTGGACGAAGTACAAACACAACTTGGCGAAACAAGTGAAGAAACTGCTAAAGATGTAGATGGAGGGACAATACTTAAGTCATGGACTGAATCTGCAGGGGGTCACACTCGTGGTCGAGTTTATGATTCGGGAGACTTGTCTATTAACGTCCGACAGGGGTGTGTATCGCTTACACAACATTTCCATAATCCTTCTAACTCTATGACAAGGATGTCTTTAGAAGCGGAGAGGACATCTAGAGTTAGAGTTGAACAAATTGCTCAGGATGTAGTGGCCCAAGCTCAAGTGGCTACCAAGGTCGCCGAAGAGGCTAAGGAGCGTTCAAAGAAGTTAGAGAATGGATTTTGATGCATTAAAACAATTTTTTTGAGATAAAATTGACACTTTGCACCGTCAATCAGCTAGTGGATTATTTACTGCGAGTCATCCTCCTTTGCATCCTCATTACGATCATAATTTGGACGACGTGTCATTGGACGAACCTTAATGTCATAGTTATGCTTATTTTTTGTAGTAATTGGTTGACAATATGTATTAAGTAACTTTGTTAAAGTTGTTATCCGATACTATCTTGTTATTTTGTAGTTTCAAAATACATGATACTTTGTTAAGTGATTTAATATTGTGGTGCGTTTGTTTTGTTGACAATGCAATGACTTTTAATGTTTCTTAGCTTTCAATTATATTATAAAATAAATAAAATTAAGCGGTGGCTAAAAAATTAAAAATAAAAAACTAAATAAATTTGAACTTAGCGTCGGCTAGTCCAGAGCTAAATTATAAATAAAGGTTTGATTTTATTTAAATTATTTATATTTATATTTATAAATGTGATTGTGGGTAGAGGAACTAGGAAGAAATATTTGTATACAAACACGCAATCGTTTCATATCAAATAAAAAATAATGTTATTATTGATTTTATTATTATTTGTTATTAATAGCAACACTACTTATTTTAGGTTTGTGAAGAGTTTAATTTAATCAATTAATTTGTATATGAGCAAATAAAAGCATTCATAGGCAAACAAATCAAATCAAAGAAGCAAATCATTAATAGAATGACGCGTGACTAGTAGAATATTAAGAATATTGATTGTGGGTAGTTTTAATTATAATACAAATATAGTTTATGTTTATCTTATTACAAAATTCCAGCAAGTGAGAAATGGAAAAAAAAATAATGAATTGAAATATATGAGCAAAGTCAACATAGGAAATTTATTAATGTGGTTGTTTAGGATTCAATTCATATTTTAGTTGAACGTATAATATTTATG
>JBBPBT010000629.1:2869358-2894208 GCA_037974875.1 Cicer bijugum | reverse complement strand
ATTTTTTTATTAAATTTGACTTTTTTATGAATAATGCATATATAATAGTTCACATATATATTTACCTTTTTACTTTTCGGATTTTATAAAAAAAAAGTAACTTTTCAGTATTTATAGATAAAAAATAATTCACTTTTTTATTTAGTATTTATTGCAACCATAAATTGTGATTGTCACATGCGATCATGATATGGGGAAATATACAATTAATTTCTAAACAAGATTTAGCTTTGAAGTATAGTCTTGTTTTTGGTAAAAAAAACTAACTTGGTCAAAAGAAAAAGGGTAATCTAAACGCGTGCAAGCGAGTTTTTATTTATAGAATTTTAGAAAAATATTTGTATATTCATTGAATTAAATAACAATATATATATATATATATATATATGTATATATATATAGAGAGAGAGAGAGAGATAAAGATCGAAGTTTCATTTACAAAGAATACTTAGATTGAATTTTTTTTACAAATAATATACATATAGATTGAGTTAGTATATACGTAAAACCTAAACACTTCTTATACATATAGTGATCTATATTATTATTATTATTATTAAGAGGAGTTATAGTATTTGAGTGTTATTTGTTCCATCAACCATAAAAAATGAGCAATTGGGTTATATTGATTCTTCCATTTGTGATTGCAACAGTGGTATATCCGGTGTCTGCCAGTAGAGGAGAATGGCAGTTGCTACAAAAAAGCATTGGCATTGTCGCCATGCACATGCAACTTCTTCACAACGACCGCATTGTCATTTTTGACCGTACTGATTTTGGCTTCTCGAATATCTCATTAGCCAATGGAAGGTGTCGCTACAATCCAAGAGAAAAAGCAGTTAAAATTGACTGCACTGCCCACTCCGTTGAATACGACGTCACAAACAATACTTTTCGTCCATTGTTTGTTCAAACCAACCTTTGGTGTTCATCCGGTTCGGTTACATCCGATGGAACACTCGTCCAAACCGGTGGCTACAGCGATGGAGAACGCAATGTCAGAGTATTTACTCCTTGTCCCACATGTGATTGGAATGAACTTCCAGGCGGACTCGATACCAAAAGATGGTATGCCACCAGCCATATCCTCCCTGACAGCCGCCAGATTGTAATCGGCGGTAGGAGACAATTCAACTACGAGTTTTTTCCCAAAAGTGCAAATGGCATTGCTAATAATGTGTACAGTTTACCATTTTTGGTTGAGACCAATGATCCTTATCAAGAGAATAACTTGTATCCTTTTGTTTTTCTCAACGTTGATGGCAATCTCTTCATCATGGCTAATAGCAAAGCTATCCTCTTTGATTATTCAAGGGTATTTTTATTTTTCCCTCTACTTTTTTTACTTTTTGCTCCAATCAACTTTATATCACTAGTATTTTTACTTAGTTTGGATATATATGCATGTTAAGGTAGCTTTTAATTTTATTTATAGAAATAAAAATATTGTTTTTTTTTTTTTGGGATTATTCTTATTTTTTATTTTTATTGTGACAATGACGTATAAATATAAAAAAAACGTGAAGAAAGATCCGTATAGTTATTAAGTTATTTAAGTCTTGTTTTTATTGCATATCACAAAAATGTATACTTTTAATGCATGTATGAAAAGTCAAATTAAAAAAATATATGACATCTCTAATTTATGCTATGTTTGATTTGTGTAATAGGGCAAGGTGATGAAAACATTTCCAGAAGTGCCAGGTGGCGATCCGAGGTGTTACCCAAGCACCGGTTCTGCCGTTTTATTGCCCTTGAGAAATCTACATGCAAATTTTGTGGAAGCCGAGGTTTTGGTTTGTGGTGGGGCCCCAAGGGATTCTTTTAACGACTCAAAGAAACACGTGTTTCGGCAAGCTTTGAATACTTGCGCCCGAATAAAAATAACCGACCCGAATCCACGATGGGAAATGGAAACCATGCCGGGTGCTAGAGTGATGAGTGATATGGTTTTGCTTCCAAACGGCAATGTTTTGTTAATTAACGGAGCTTCTTTTGGTACAGCTGGATGGGAACAAGCGCGTAACCCGGTTTTAACCCCGTTTCTTTACGAAACATATCATCCAATTGGATCCAGATTTAAATATCAAAAACCGTCCAGCACGCCACGAATGTACCATTCCGCTGCCGTTTTGGTTCGTGATGGGAGGGTTGTGGTTGGTGGTAGTAACCCTCATGTTGATTATAAATTTAAAAATGTTTTGTTTCCAACGGAACTTAGTCTTGAGGCTTTTTCACCTTCATATCTAGATCATCGTTTCTCACGTCTTCGTCCGAGGATTTTGTCGGATCCCCAAATAAAACTAAGTTATGGTCATAAATTGGAGCTTCAATTTCAAGTGAACGTGACATTGAATTACCCGAATTTAGTGCACGTCACAATGTTGGCGCCTCCTTTTACTACACATTCATTCTCAATGAATCAAAGATTGTTGGTATTGGAGCCAAATAAAGTGGATATTGTGCAACATAAAACATACGAAATTGAAGTTACTATGCCTGGTTCATCTACTCTCGCACCTCCCGGTTTTTATCTACTATTTGTCGTCTATGGAAAAATCCCTAGTGAGGGTATTTGGGCTCAAATACTTTGATTTTCATATACTAAGATTAGTTTTGTACTTGGTAATGTAGTAGTCTTTATCTAGGGTGTAGCATTATAGGTATTTGTGATTATTATTTTGATACAATGGGAATAATATTTTGAGTATGCTAACAAGTACTTCTTAGAGGGTACTTGTTAAAGCATCAAGAGAGAAAATAAAAATAGATACTTTTTTAATATTTTTTTATATAAAGTATTTCTTATTTTTTTCATAAAAAAATATTTTTTAATATAAAGAGAACTATTTATTATGAATTACGAATGATTAATTGACAAGTATGTATATGAGTTTAAGGACACCTATTAATATTGTAAAATAGTTTTATATTTTCATCAAATAAAAAATTATTATTTTATTATTTATAAAACTAATCTCATAACACTTTTTTAATTTGGTACAATATTTTTATTGAATGTCTATGTAAAATTATTTAACACTAACACTATATATTTTATTTTCTTGTATACATGATCTCCAAGAAAAAAAGTGTATATAATGAAGCAATATACATAGGTGATTGTCTACACGAAAAAATATAGTAAAACTAACATCTATTTAAATATTAAATTAATTTAATTCATATACATTATTATAATAAAGAATTTTTATAATGTCATAAAATCGCAATTGATAAATTATTCAAAATATTTAATTTTTATCATGATTATTTTTAAAATCATGTTATTTAATAGTTATGATACACTGAATCAGTATAAAAATATCTTTTTATAGAGAGAAAAAAAATGATAATAATGATAAAAAAAACGATGAAGGAGAGAACAAAGATGAATAGGCAATACTCCATTAATTGTGGTCTTGTAAAATGTCTTAATTCTTGTAGTCCCTAGGGATTTCTACGACATATATAGCTAGTTTCCACATAACTTGGGATGAGAACATAATTTGAACACACGAAGAACCCTCTTTCAAAATTTTGTTATGTATTTATTATCTATGGTACATAGTTTTCAGTTTCCGTCGATAAAGAATGGAAAATTATTTTTACGGAAAATATCTAAGAATTCCGTTTTTGTCACCCCCGGTAAAAATAATGTATCTCTAATTTTGTTATTCTCTCATACCTCCACTTGTACTATATATCATAGTACAAGTAATTTTAATAAAGTTTATGTAATATTATGATTAATTTACACCGTCCGCATCACTTGTTTAAAATCGCAAATGCAATTACATCACTTGTTCAAAGTATACGTCATTGATCACCTTATTCAACTACTGAAAGTATACGTCATTTTTTAAAATGGTTTCTTCGTAAACTATTTTAAAAAGTAATCAATACTTTCTGTTTACCAAAAAACCACGATGTTGATTTGATTAAATTGATAAAATTAATCAATTTTAATCGATACAAATTCAAAATATTTAAAATATTTATAAATATAATAAAATTAAAGTGCTTAAAATACTTATACTTTAATATATATAATATTACCATCGCAAGTCATTAAAATTAATTAGTCAATTTAAATCAAATAAATATTATAATAAGACGGAAAATAAAATAACATTACAACAAAACAATAAAAATATTATACTCGGACAATAAAATCATAAATAAAATACATTAAAAATATTAAATATTTATTAATATCACTTATTTAAATCAAAGAAATAATATAAATTAGATAGACAAAAGTCACGGGAAAAAAAAATTGTTTCAACAATTCTTCTGCAATCAAACAAATATTTGTTTGAACATTTGCATAATAAATTATATATAGTACAATTAATATTTTAGCACAAGCATATTTCCGTAACTAAAGTTAGTTTATCTTGTAGTAAAGAGAGGTGTTGATCTCTTTTTAAACACGGGTGATGTATTGAGTTAATTAGCATAATGCTAAATCTAACTATTAAAGCCAAGTTATTAATTTTAATTAGCTTAAGTCTCACTAATGACTTACAATTTTACAAAATATGAAATGTGTTTGTCATGGAAATTCATCAAGACAAATATAAAGTATTTATTTATATACGTAATTCAGTCCTAAAACAAGTAAGCTTTCAAGTTCAACTGATACAAGATAGCTCTTTAAGTAATACCTTAGATGAATCATAATCCTTTTCTCAACTTGTCAAAAGAAATATGGTATATATATATATATATGTTAGGTCCATTAATTCTAAGCTATCTTGAAAAGAGGGATTTTAGAGAAGGATTTGAAAATGGGCCCTCAACAAATCCTTCTGCTATTAGTCTATAAGTTGGTTCAGTTAAGTGAGATTCGTTCCAATTTATACGTTTTGAAGGGTCAGAACAAACATTTATGACAACTTTTCTGTCTGCTCCTACTTCTCCTCCAATACATGGCTTGAAAATATCATTCTTATCGAAGCCTACATCATTAATGTACTTGAATTGGTAAGCATGTATATATGAAATAAAAAAGAAAAATTAACATTCAAGTATGATTATCGTTCTTTCGAATGATATAAATATATAAAAATATCGCTTACCATATTGTTGTAGCGTTTGATATATATGTTTGGTATCATTATAGTAGTCAAAATATATTTTCTTAACTTGAGGGTGTTTCTTGTTGGGTTTTGGGTTCCCTTCCTATGTGGAGAAAGGCCCAATATGTGCAAGCCCACGAGTCTCACTTAACCAAGTGGAGAGGGGTCAGATTAGTGGGTGAGAGAGAGCTGAATTCAGAGAGAGAGAGGCAAAGAGAAAAGTGAGAGAGAGGAAGAGTAAACCTTATTTTCGCATAAAACAGAACAGTTGTACTATATTTGCGATTTCTCCATCGTTCACCGTCGGATCAGGCTGAAATTTGGACAGCAGGTTCGTGACTCGTGGTACTTCAATCTGACCGTTTGGATCGTCGATCAGAGGTCTGAGATAGGAGAAATCGAACTCGGACAGTAGCAGTTTTTCTGGTTTTTTGCTGAACTTTGTTCTCAATTTCATGCTTGTTTTCTCATTGGTTTGGCTGATTGTTGTGCTGGTTACCTTGTTGTTTTTGGTTGGTTATTGAGCACAAATTTGTGCCATATTTAAAACTCTCTTGTACCCATATTTTTTATCATAGTGGAGCTTTATTACTGGCTTGGTCCCGTGGTTGTTTACTTCTCACATTGAGAAGGTTTTTCCACGTTAAAAATTATTGTGTCCTTTATTTGTTGATTGCTCCTCACAGATTCTTGTAAGTTTGGAAAATTGATTATCCGCTGCATATTACTATGTTAGAGTTGTTATTGTTATTTGTTGTTGAATTTCCCATCACTTCTGCCTTAGTGTCTCAATAGAATTTTGTAGTTGTCCATTAAAGTACTTGATTAAATTATTGTAAGCTATCAAACATTCAAATTCATCATAGTCTTCTTTCTTATTACTATTCACATTTGTCAATAAACCAACATTGCACCCCATCGGAAAGTTCCCTAAAACCACTAGCACTACAACTCCTTCTTTGATCATTAATAACATAGAATGACAAACGAAATCTTTATTAATTAATTCACGAGAATGTTCCAATCAATCACATTTCTATTTGAATTGTAATTTATTGAAGCAGTGAGTCCAATACTTAAATGTGATAAAACATACAATTGTAGCATTGGTAATTGCTTCAACCATAAATAAAACTATTTTTCGAACTTATGTAACAGTTTTATGGGTCGTAATATGATTGAAAATATTGTTCCCACCGATTTCTCCAACAAAAAACAATGACTTTTTGAAATAGTTATTGCAATCTGTCATTAAATGAAACACAAATTACTAGCTATATTGAGAAAAATTAATTTATTAATTTCGTAGAGAAATTATTCAACAAGTTGTGATAAAAACCTTATAAACTTTTACATATGGATGGTTTGAGATTATTGAACCATCCCACTTGAATGCTCAATGAATTATTTGTATCTGGCTTATCAATCTCATTTTATTCATAATACTTGACATCATTTTATTCATAATATTTGACATCAAGTGCAGTGGCACCACAATAGCAAAATTTACTCCTTTCTTATTATCTTGATCTTTGTTGGTATTCAAATAGGCAGGCAAAAATGCCTGCCTGAGCTACGATCGAAATGATCACATGTTAGTTTATCATGAATCATAAATACACTATTGTTAACTCTTACTTATTTAACAAAAAAATATAGTAACAACAAATTTTCTATGACCGCATTTTCATAACAAAAAATGAAACTCATTTTCAACCTATATTCTCTGTGTAAAATTCAATAGGAGCCACTAAATCATATATAATCCCTATTTGATGTATTCCACTCAATTATTACAACTATATCAAAATAAAATATTGTAAATATTCCATATGTCTCAACTTTTCATTGTTTCTTATTATTTTCATTGAAGAAAAGTTATTCAAGATACTATAAGAAAATATAAAAATATCTATAAAATCTATTATTAATCGTTCGTTCGACAAAAACCCTGAAAGATGTTTAAAGGTAGTTGAGTCATAAGGACTGTTGGGAGGCATAATCGATAAATAAGTAGTTGCAATATTTTCAATATCACTTATAGAAACACCGAAGTTGAAAAAAGTTTCATACGAGAGAAGATTTGTATTTAAAATTACATTTTCTAAAAAACACGTGTGAAGGTGATGGTGAAGAGAACGAGTATATTCATGGTGTAATTATAAGCTAGAAAATTAGGTGAAGAGAACAAGTATATTCATGGTGTAATTATAAGTTAGAAAATTATCAATGTTTATATGCACGTAAGTGATTGTGGATGTTTGGTAATGAGATTAGTAGGGTTCATATATTTTAGTATAAAAGTGGTTCTATTTTGTACTAATTAACTCATGCCTTCTAATACCTAAGCGTCCTTTAATTAATGAGTTGGTTACTTCAACTATATATTTTTTTAATGTTGTTTAGATTGTTAAATGATTATTGTTTTTATATTTAGTCCAAAATGTAAATTTAATATATTTTTTAATTAAATTTTATTTATATTTTATGATGGAGATAATAACGAATAATATTATTTAGGATTTTCTATAAAAACTTTATAAAATTAAATAATATTTTTTTTCTAAATTTTAAATATTACATTACCAATAAATAACTGTCTTGAAAAAAAGACAGAAGCACGTGTAATGATTTTGTTAGTTTAGGTAAGAATGTCAAAACATAGTTGAATTTTTTTAAATGGTTGTTTTTATATAATTCTTAATTTGACAAATCATGATTTCTTAAATTTATATTTTTTTCAAAGTTGTCATAACCATAAAAAAAAAATAAAGGTTTTTAAATTAAGAACTACAAAAAAAAAAAAAACCGAAAGGAAATACTGTGAGTTTTTTCAAGTTGTGAAATCCCAGCTGAAGTAATATGTAGTGGCTTTTATTTTTGTTGAGTTTACCTTTTTCATATTTGTTTTTGGCTTTGTGCAAGTCACCGCAAAGCATCTAACCAATGCGTTGCAAATACCTGTCTTCTTCAACTTGCAAGCATCTCAATAATACTACATGCGGATATCACACGTTTTTGTTACTTGAAGGCTGAGAATTAATGTGCCTTGTGACATAATTGTAATCTTATGCTACACACACGTCTGAATTTTCTTATTAAATACTGGTTGAGATGTGGTCAATTAATGAATCTATTATTGGGGCTACCTTAAATTTTGCATAGTGTGTTACATACTAATTGACCCGTTTCTTATATTTTTGTATGTGACATGGACACGTGAATTGTATAAGTTTTGTTGACTTATTTTCATTGTTTTTTGTCTTAACCTCTGTTTCTTTAGAGGAGCCCTCATAACCAATTGATCATAGACACGTGGTTAGAATCGTTTTCACTTAATTCAATGATTTCATTTAGGTTCTAAATGGAATTAATAATTACCCTAAGATTAAATAGATAGAAAAGATTATTGTAAGATGTAGGAAAAATTATTTACTATTCATATAAAGATAAAGAGAACAAAGTACCAGAATTTTTTCCATTTAATTTGAAAACAATTTCGGTCTCACATTACCAATATTTGTAGACTATGGAATGCTTAAACGTGACTCTATAAATATATAAGCCTAAAATAAATTTTAAAATGAGATAATTTTAAATGCTATAATAATATTTTGATAAAATTACTATATTTTTTTTT
Organism: Cicer bijugum; assembly: GCA_037974875.1. Taxonomy (NCBI): domain Eukaryota; kingdom Viridiplantae; phylum Streptophyta; class Magnoliopsida; order Fabales; family Fabaceae; genus Cicer; species Cicer bijugum. Next base: position 2,885,484 of record JBBPBT010000629.1, on the reverse strand, counting down.
TGAAAATTTGTTTTTCAGCCACATTAAAATGTAAAATCAAATCTTAAATTATTGTAATTGATTTTATTTAATATTTTTAATCTATAATAGAAACAATTCTTTTAATCTTTGTTGGGATAACATTTTGTTTTTGATAAAATTTTATACATTTTATTTATATATATGCACCCATAGCATGACTAAATAAGACAAGTCTATTAAGTAGAAGTTGTATGTAATTTTTTAGGCTTAAAGTGATTATGCTTATCCTAAGATCAAACGTGGCAATGTTTATATATGTTCGGCCACTATTAAATTTTTAAGAATTTTTTTTAATATTATTTTTAGAATAGCTTATGATAGAGGTCAAAGTAAATGTATCATAGTCCATATTTAGATGGCCTATTCTTGACAGGGTGGATCCTTTGCTTGCGGCACTAAAATTGTGCACATGAACTAATTAGGATGTAATAATTTTGTGTGGGATGCTTAATGCTATTCCATTCTAATCGGAATATGGATATAATTTATACATTTTTTTTATATCGATATCCAATCATAATTGTTAAAATTGTTGGAGTTTTTTTTTTATCGATAATATAAATTACACTGATAATTAAACTTAGAATAAGATTGGTATTGTCTTCCATAAAAATAAATAAATAAATAAATAAAGCCATGTTATTGTTGTTGCTGTGTTAACGACCATCCCATTATAATACAAGCATTCGATGTTCAATAATTGAGATATATATATATATATATATATATATATATCATTTTTTTATATTAAATATATGATTTTGTTTTATAAAATAAATTTATTTACAGAAATTTTAAATATAATTTTTTAATCATATTTCACCAAATATATGTTTACGGAGGTACTTTTAATAATAATATATATAATATGAACGAAAGTTACTCAATATCTACAAAAAAATACCAAAATCACATTCATAAAAGTCGTGAGATTTATGTTTGCTTCTGTTTTTAGTATGGCATGATTGCTTCTTTTCAATTTTTTATTTCCTAGAAGAAAAAAATATCGAATCATATTCATTTTGTAGTCTTCAAATTTTTAAATTATATTAATTACTACTTTGTTACCTTATAAATTATTTTACAAGTATAATACCCAAAAAAACAAGAGAGATTGTCAGATTTGTCGAAACGTTCGACAACCGAGTTGGCATTAGTGGGGAAAATCCTTCAATAAATTATACAACGCGCTTGCTGAACGGGAACGTGATCGTGATGGCAAATCGGTGGCGGAACTTTGAAGAAAAACATTGGGAGGAGGACAAATTTTTAAAATTTTTTTTTAATTGATAAGCTAAATAAATAATGTATAATATATAAGAATTTTAAATAGTAAAGTTATTAATATAGATATAAAATAATTTTTCAAATGTAACAATAGAAAGGGAGATAATAAAAAAATTGAAAATTTTGAATTGTATTTTATCATTTTTAAAATTATTTGAATTGTAAAATCAAAATATACGTTTTTTATCAAATCATTCAACTTACGATGATAAAACATAATTAGAAAAATGAAGTTGAATTATAAAAAAAAAAAAAATAGATTAAAATAACTGAGAAAGAGAAGAGACATACAAAATTTTATATTAGTTCTCCACTTACATAGATATTTTGGTCTTTTTAAAAAAAATTTATTTATATTTCTATAATATAATACTCTTTATTAGAATTTTGAATTTTTTTTTTCTTTCTCATTCTATTCCTATTATTCTCTTTCAAAAACCATTATGCTAGATTCAACATTTGTTTTTTGTTTTTTGCTTTTTGTTTTGTTCATAATTGTTGTTCATATATACATCAAGTTTGTTGTGAAAAGTAAAAAAATGGATGTTATGGGTGTATCTCTTCAACAAAGTTTATGTTTTTTATTGACCTATTAGTTTTTTAAAAGATATATGAGATATATTTTTTATAACTCTTAACACAAAATAGACTCTTTTAACGTACAAATAGTTTAAGCCAGACTTTTAAAAAAGTCAAACTAAAATTTAATATAAATTTTTGATAGATTTTAGATGAGACTAAAAGTTTAATTTTTCTTTTGATAGACATAACTTATTTAAGTAAACTTAAATCTAACCCGACTTATTCTCATTCTTACTCATCGCTTTGTTGCATGGTAGCGCAACTCCAATTGGCTTTTTAAATTTTGTGTTAAAAAAATCTAATTTTTTTTTCTTTCAAATAATTGATTTTTTATAATATTAAAACAAGTACATTCACTGCAATGATAAAAAGTAATATATAATTAATAAAAGAAAACTTTAATACAACACATTTTTAAGATGACACTACTAATATAATGTAAATAAAATATACTGATTTAATTATAATCTTAGGTCAATTTTAAATTATGTGAATTCATTAAAGTTTTTTGATCTGTTTAGTTTGGACTCAAATACAAAAAGAAAATAATTTAATTTATTTAGATTAACTTTTTTAATAAAGTTTTAGTTAAATTTTTAGATATATTAAATCATTGGTTTGATTTTTATATTTTATTAAATGAAACTCAGTTAAAATTTCGATTAAAATATAACATTTTTTAATTATAGTAGAATATTTTCTGTAAATCTTCCTATAAGTTATTTTCTAAAAAATTATTGGAACTTTTGAGTGGTCATTACCCAAAATGCTCCGCCATATTGTAGACAATATTTAAGTGGGATGTTTTTGAAAAGATTAAGGGAATAAATTGCAAGCTTAAAAAGAAGAAAAAAGAGAAGAATGAATATTATATACCACAAATGTAGATATGATCTATTCAATTTCTATTAAAAAAAATTTAAATATTATTTTTAATAATATAGTGTATCCATTTTTTTATGAATTTTTTAGGTTAATTGGGTCATAGAAAGCTCAAAGAGTAATTACAATAGTACTTATATATTACTTTCAACAAAATCTTTGCATTGTTAAGAATTTCATGGCATCTAGTTTGAATTTTGTTAAATATGTTCTTCATGTATGTTAAGCCAGAGTATTAGAGGAAGTCGCATGCAACACTGCCAACAAATCAATATTGTGATATTAATTCTTTAATTTTAAGTTTGGAACAACTCTGCATTCATCCGATGGGTTAATATTGTCAATCAATCATCTTGTAGTATCTATTTGAATGTTGAAGAAATTGTCATTGCAATTAAATATCTAGTTAACTGAACTAACATGAGACAAAGAGAGGAACAACATGCAAACAAAATTTCATATTGTGTGTGTGTGTTGTTGATCTTTGTAGCGATTCATTAACATAAAATGAAACAATTATAGTTCATCAAACCCCTCTTGGGCATATTCGCAATGAATTTTGCTCATGATATACATATATTAGAAAGTTTTTGGAACAATGATGGTGTTGAGGTTGATTTTGGTCATAATCAAGATTTCACTAAAGTTGTTTTGCAAATTTAAGAAGAATAAAATCCAAAAAAGTAGGTGTGTAAATATTTATAGTATTTATTTTAGTGTTTATTCTCATAATAGTCTTTTGATCATAAATCTAATAGTCTTTTGACAAGGAAGATGATATTATTAATGGAATAATGTCAAATAAAAAAGACAAACATATTTATATATCATAGATAAAACATGAAAGAAATCACAGATAAAATACAATTGAAAACTAAATTTGTGTAAAAGTCATTTATTTAAATAAAATGAGTAGAATAAAATGATTTGGAGAAATGATTACAAACCAAAAAATAACATTAAATCGTCCTTATATTTTCGTAAGTTTGTTAAACATATTAGGCGTATATGGGTGTCCACTAATTATTTTCTTAGAAATTTTTTTCTTAAAAGTGATCTCATTTAATTAATTAATCGTAATTAAATTATTGCTATAATCATTTGTATCTTTATCAAATTCAAACTACCAATTTAAATTTTTTGTTTGTAGAAAACATCATGCATATTACATAATTCTTTTTTCTTTTCAATAATTTTCTACAATAAAAAATAAACTTGAGTCAATCTTAAGTTTTGTCTTATTTATTCAAAAAGGCATCTTCCCCCTTTAGAATATAATCGTATATACTATGATTAGAACATGGAACAAACTCAATCAATAATTGAACCCAAGTGCAGGTGGCCTATATAAAATGGCGGATTCGAATCCTAAATTAGGGGTACAAATTATTAAAATAATATATAAACATACATGTATGCATTACAATTTTCTTAAGCAATGTTATATTTTAAAAGTTGCACCAATCATAGGTTATATATATTAAGGTGTCGGAGTCGGTGTGCATTATTGGTTCAATCAACTAATCACTAATTAAATCTCATAAATTTGTATGGAATATTTTATCTATTACACTATATAAATTTAATACGTTTTTTATTTCACAGTGATATTTTAAATGATATTTTAAGCATCCAACTAAAAAAAATAATATTTTTAATTTTTAATACAATATTAATTTTATTTTTAATTGTAGTTTATTGTCAAATAATTATATTTTCTTAATTAATATTATTTACGTCGCTTTTAAATTATCATATTATACTTTACATTTATCATAATATAGTAAATATATTAGGTTGAATCATATCTTATGCCATTTTATTGAGTAAAAAGAAAAAGTTTATGCGGTTTTATTTGATATATGTTTTGAAACAAAATTAAAAGTTCAATATCAAACAAATAGATTTTTCTTTGTGTGAAAGAAAAAAAAAAAGAAAAGAAAAAATAGACCCAAGCAAAATATATATAGAGAGAGGGATGATGCAACAGTAGTAGAATTTTTCATTTTTAAGTCGGTTAAAATGTACATTTTAAGTCGGTTTCCTGTCCGAGTTAACAGCAAACGACTTAAAAATTATGGTGTTTTTTAACTCGTTTCATGAACCAACTTAACAGAGCTTCATCATATTAAGTCAATTCAGCTTAACCGACTTAAACATCGTAAATTCAGTATAATACATCATCTTTTTAAGTCGGATATTTTGATCAATTGACTTAATAGATATAATTAAAATAATAATTTTTTTATTATTTTTTATTTATATAAATTTCTCATTTTGTTTTAATGCTACTAATCCATGCAATATTTCGTATTAAATTTCAATTAAGAGTTTTGCATTTACAATCACAATTTTATATAACCATCTAATAATCAAAATATACAATATCACAATATCTCATATTTATAAAAAAAAAATAGAGTACAAATAAAATGTATCCCATTTCTGAGACGGAAAAAAAATAATTGAATATCCATTAACAAAATTACAAAGACACAATGTAGCAATATTCAATAGACATATATTAGTATCATCATTTTCTTCAATTAATTTCAAAATAAAATTCACACGATGTTTTTGAACTTATTCACTTTGATCCAGGTGAATTGATTTTGAGTCATCAAATATCTAGAAGAAAAAAACACACACAATCAATATCGGTTGAATCATAATTTTTTTTTATCATATGAATATTAAAAAATACAATCAATAATAACTTATAATTTTTTATCATACAAATATATAAAAAATACAATCAATAACAACATGTAAAAAATTACGTACTTGCATCCATGAAATAACTATGTTAAGATGTTCAACATATGTAATATGACATAGTAGTCACACTCATAGATTTGTCAGTTTAACAAATTATCATGCCATATCAGTTTTGTATAACTATGACAAATCCTATAATGATTTCTTATTTCTTCAAAAGGTAACCGGTTCTCTTTAAAAATTAACAACAATAAATTTTTTTTAGAAGTACTTAAGTTGTAAAAATTTATCCTTGTACGTATTCATCTCATTTGTTACAAATAAGTAAAATAAATATATATTTTTTTTCCTTGAAATAATATGATATTATCTAAATGCACGTATACTGTAATTTTATCAACGTCACAAAAATTATATATCAACAAAATAATTATAAAAAATTATTCATATAAATTTATTATTCGGTAAATTGAACAACATACCTGGCGGTAATGAAATTGACGTGAAGAAGTTGACGTGAAACAACATAGAGTTTGGCGATGAATGTGGAATGGAGTAAATTCAACAATATAAAATATTTATAATACAACAGTTAATAAAGTGAAAGTTAAAACGTTCCATGTAGTTATCTATCCAATTTGGCTTAAATCGGTTATTAATATAACCTCATTAAACAAGTTTTAAATATTTACAAAATTGTCACCTTAAACCGATTTAGCCAAATATTTACGAAATTGTCACCTTAAACCGATTTAGCCCACAATATCTATTAAGTCGATTCTCAATATAACGTGTTAACCGTGTTTCGCATATTTACAAAATTGTCACCGTCTCAAATTGTTAACTCGTTTATACGGTAAACGAATTTAAATATACCTTCGTCTCATTTATTAATTTTGTACTAGTGTAACTTGATTAGACAATCTACGGTGGTTGAACGGTTAGAGTGCAACATCAGTTAAGGTGCAAACTTTAAATTTCAGCGTGGTCAAGAATTTAAAAACATTAAACCATTATGTGGGTCCCCCCTGCTTATATATATATATCCTTCCAATATGATCAGATACAAATGATATATGAAAGTAATTCTGGTTCCTATAAAAAAACATGCAATAACAATCATGATCAGAAAATGGAGAAACAATTTGAAGAAAAGGAAAATGAACAACAACAACAACAACGTTAATAGAAGCAGCATAGCAAACAAATGGAGAGAACTAAGCGGCGAAAACAATTGGAATGGTCTATTATACCCTCTAGACATTGACCTACGACGCTACATAATACACTACGGTGAAATGGCACAAGCAACATACGATGCTTTCAACACCGAAAAAGCATCAAAGTTTGCGGGTAGTTGTAGATATGCAAAGAATGATTTCTTCTCAAAAGTGTATTTGGAAAATGGAAATCCATTCAAATATAATGTGACCAAGTATATTTATGCCACGTCGGAAATTGATGTACCCGAAGCGTTTATTATAAAGTCTTTTTCAAGAGAGGCTTGGAGTAAGGAATCAAATTGGATTGGGTATGTTGGTGTGAGTAGTGATGAAGGCAAATATGTGTTGGGAAGAAGGGATATTGTTATTGCTTGGAGAGGAACGATTCGGAGTTTGGAATGGGTTAATGATCTTAAATTTATTTTGGTTTCAGCTCCTAAAGTTTTTGGTAATAATATTATTGATCCTAAAGTACATCAAGGTTGGTACTCCATTTATACCTCTGAAGATCCACGTTCTCCCTTCAATAAGACCAGTGCCCGAAACCAGGTAAATATATTGTTTTGATTTTTTTTTTATTAATATTTTTTCTCTCCTTGATGGTGATGATGAGGAATTTTTTTTTATAATTTATTTTATAAGATGTATGCGGTCCGATATCAACTTATGATATTCAAATAAAACATCTATTACTATTATATATTAGTTGATATTGATAAATTTTTGTGATTACCAAAAAAATATATTAAAATTATCGTATTTATTAAATATAGGGAAACCATTAATTTTAATTTCTAACATATAAGAGTCCTATATGTCCTAAAAACAAGTTTTATAGTAAAAAGAAAGTGAGATATCATTTTGTAAAAAACAAAAAAGAGATAGCATGTCCCTTATAATTAGTCATTTTCGTAACGAGTTTGTCTAAAAAAAGATCCAATAAAACGTGAGAGGTTTATTAATTAAGACTACCACATTAGATGAGATATATAATTATCTAACAATGAGTTAGATCCTATAAAAAAAAATAAAGTTAATTGATGTTGATAATTATTGATATGTACAGGTGCTAAGTGAGGTGAGAAGGTTGGTGGAAAAATACAAGAATGAAGAAATAAGCATAACAATAACTGGGCACAGCTTAGGTGCTGCAATTGCAACTCTAAATGCAGTGGACATTGTTACAAATGGGTATAACAAACCAAATGATCCATCTATAAAAGCATCACCAGTTACAGCCATAGTCTTTGCTAGTCCAAGAGTTGGTGACACAAATTTTGAAAAGGTTTTTTCAAACCACAAAGATCTTTCAACCTTACGCATTCGAAATGAGTTAGATATTGTTCCTAACTACCCTTTTATTGGGTATTCGGATGTTGGTGAGGAGTTGAAGATTGACACAACAAAATCTATGTATTTGAAGAGTCCAGGGAATCCATTAACTTGGCATAATTTGGAGGCTTATTTACATGGAGTAGCTGGAACACAAGGGAGTAAAAGAGGATTTAAACTTGAGGTTAATCGTGATATTTCACTTGTCAATAAAACATTGGATAATTTAAAAGATGAATATCTTGTACCAATTTCATGGAAAGTTGTAGAGAATAAGGGTATGGTTCAACAACCAGATGGTTCGTGGAAGCTTATGGATCGTCAGGATGATGATTTTTAATCAAACCATTGATAATTAATATTGAGAATTTATTCATGTGAACAGTTTCAGGTCAATATTGTCATTTTCTGTTGTTGTGTGTCTTAATCTTTGTTCCTATGTATTTTATTATTTCTCCATTCTCATTATCTGGATGTACAATACTGATTTGTATCTAATTAACTTTACATTTTCCTGTGTACCGACCATAAGTCTGAATTTTTTTCTTCTTCATGTAACAAAGTTATGTTTTGCTTTTATTACGCATTTTTATTTGGTCGATTGTTTTGTTTATAAGACTTAACAGACTTTAACACATAATTTTTATTATTCAAAATTATTGTATCGTTGATTTTTTCTAGTTCTGTTATATATTACATTCATGCTATAATTTATTGACATTTTTATATTTTTACAAATCAAGATGTTTGATAGGTTTCTTTTGTACCGAAAATTCAATTATATATAAAATACTATTTTTAATTTATTTTCTTGTTAACTTTTTTATTTATATTTAAGAAGACTAATCTACTACGCGTAAGGCACACTAAGATAATAATAATAATAATAATAATAATAATAATAATAATAATAATAATAGTAATAATAATAGTAATAATAATAATAATAATAATATACTTTTCGGATAATGATTCTTCGTAACCACATATTTAAATAACATTAATAGTTATTGAGGTCAACATATCGTAAATACGGGGAGACCAGATTGATTATCTATTTGAAACTTTGTTCAATGGAAGTTGAATCAATTTAAATTCTCCAAACATCACCACATTGTCTCTGAACTCTATTCAAACCTCGATTGAAAAATAAATAGTTAGAAGTTTCCTCAGTAGTCTTATAACCTGATACAAAATGAGACAACTGTTCACCCATGAGTCCTAAGATTTTAATATGTATGCATTTAATAATGAAACACCCTCAAAAAATTGAAAGATTTAGAAGGAAGAATATCAGTAAAATAATTTGAGTTATTTTAAAAAATGTATACAACTTTATATATAAAATAATTTAGATATATTAATTATTCATATATCATTGTTTAAAATTAAAAAAAAATTAAAGTAAAAAATTAAATTATTAAAATTTTTTATTGTGATTTCATGAATGTTAATTATTGTATGTTATCATAATATATGTTACGTTATATAAAATATATCATATTATTATTTTAGTTTAAAATTGAGTACAAAAATATGATAACTAAAAATTTTAAAATAGAGAAAATGATTATGTGAATTAGTACAAATATAATAATTAAAATTATAATTAAATATATTTTATATAAAAAGATAATAAAATATTATTGCGTTCTAATATAAATTAATTTTACATTGACGTCGAATAAAAATAAAATTATCGATAGTAATTTTCTAAAGACGACAATTATTAAATAGGTCTATATTACAAGATAATGAGTTTGATTAGAATATGATGTAAAATTATAGTCAATATATAATATTAAACTTTTATGTTATTATATTATTGTTTTAAAATATTTTAATCCACCACATAGATAAGAGACTAATTTTTGTTTTTGGTAACAATAAGAGCCCAAGACCGATTTTGGGCCAGACCCGATATTCAATTTTATTTAACCATTTCGTGCTAAACCACTGCATCGTCTACTTCGTTTTAGGGTTTTTGTTGGTTAGAGTGGTTTCGCTGGTCTTCCATCATCCTCTGCCAACATGGTCAGTACCTTCTTCCTCCTATCAGATCTGATCGTGATTTATATCTTTTCTTTTATGCATCTATGATAACTTTTTTCCCCATACGAATATGTCAACCACTATTCTTATAATGTTATTGTATAATAATGTTTCGAATAACTTTGAAATTGACGTGTGAAATTTATCTTCCACAGCGAAAAGGAAAAATAGATAGATTTTGTGTGTACTACGTGTTTGTGAACGAACTAAATATAACTTCTCTGTTCAATCTCATTTATATGTAGATTTATTCGATCGTGAGAAAACATCATTTATTGTGTTAATTTTTATTTTGTGGTTGTGATAAAACATATCGTTTTTGTGTATTTTTAGCTGCCTTTTGTTAGCTTATATGAATCAGATTGTTTATGCTGTTTAGTGTTCTGAAAATTAATTGTTACTCTCTTTGTGAATTGTATAGGTTCTTCAGAATGATATCGATTTGTTAAACCCTCCAGCTGAGCTTGAGAAGAGGAAGCACAAGCTCAAACGACTTGTTCAGTCACCAAACTCTTTCTTCATGGTATTGTTTATGTGCTCTATGTTATTTCTAATTATTATTATTTTCATTTGAAGGAGCCATTGGTTCAGTGTTGTCAAATAGTGGACAATTTGGACACTATTTGGACAAAACGCAATTGTTTTGTGATACAGTGCAATATATTGTCATATAGCTGTTAGAGAGGCGTTATAACTATGTTGCATTGTGGTATTTGAACAAGTCACTATTTTCCAAAATAAGTGGTTGCCAACACTAGATTGGTTAGAGAATTCTTTTTGCAAGCTTTATTGAATTATATATATTTTTTCTTATTTTTCTCTCTATAATTTCAGGATGTAAAATGTCAGGGTTGCTTCAATATGTAAGTTTGATCAACTTTGATTTCCTCTCTTAAAATTCTTGACTGTAATATTGTATTTTTTTACTGCAATCTGATATGTTAACCTACATTCTGTATATTTATGAGATTAATATAATCATTGGCGTTATATACATAATTTTCTATTTCTCTATACTTATATTTTTCATATTTGTAACTTGGATGCAGAACCACTGTCTTTAGCCACTCTCAAACTGTTGTTGTGTGTGGTAACTGTCAGACTGTGCTGTGTCAGCCAACTGGTGGCCGAGCAAGACTAACCGAGGGCTGCTCTTTTAGGAAGAAGGGAGACTAAATGGTGTGTAATTTTACTTTGTCCATGGATGGAGAGTTTTTCTTGTGAGGCTTAAAAATGGAATCAATGTTTTTTCATATTTTAGTTTCCAATGTATTAAATTGTAAGACTTGATCCCACAATCTTTTTGCGAGACTTTAATCTAGTTTTTTCTATTTACTCTTTATCTATCTAGTTTTGATAGATGTTTGGTATTTTGTTCTCATGTTACCATGTTAATGAATATTGATTTTCTAGTTGTATGATTTTAAATTGTGATTTTAGTTGATGCTTTGTTCTATCTTTTGTGATTTTATAATGTAATTACGTATTGATCGTTTGGGTGATGTTTACTACTTTTTACTTCTCTTATAAGGTTTTTTTGTTAGAGAAATTCCTTTGGCTCATTAGTTGATAGTTTTGACTGGCAATTTTGCTTGTACTTTTGTTCATTGCAACAATTACATGCGCCTAAGGCCGAGCGCTTCCCTCTTGAGTTAGGGGTGGCGTGGTATTTCCACGAGAGAGGGTATTCTTTGTGGCACACTTTTAGTGTGTAGGCGTAAATCAATTCACTAATTGTGAAGGGCTTCTTGGCTGCTTTCCTGCTGTTGTAATTAGCAGTTTGAGCAATAGATTTGCCCTACATATCTTAAAAACCTATTCAAAAAATCATAATTTAGTGTTTGCATTTACTATTTATGCATGATTTCATGGGCATATAATATTAGAAGTTAATTATACTATTTTTATTAATTAGAGTAAAAATTAAGGTGTGTAATTAACTTCCATTATTATATGTCGATGAAATCATGCATTATTTTACAGACATATTTGATGTATTTTGTTGTTTATATTTCTTAACTGTTATATAACTGATTAAGTTTTGATTTTTTCAGGGTAATTGGTTTGTGTTCATATCCAATTTGATACTAATGTGAAAATTGGTTTGTATCATGTAACGAGTTCATTGATCTATCGTTGTTTTATTTTGAATATGGCTTTCACCTTGAATATTGATTTATTATGATCAATATGGAAATTTGTTAGCCAGTATTTTGTCAGTTGTTAGTTAGACAAATACCCATTCATTTATGTTCTATGTTGAATTATTTTAACATTAGTGAATAAAATATTAGCACATTGTTTGTTAATGTGAAAGGATTACACTCCTATGCGAATAACCTGATTTAGAATCCAATTAGAAAAGTAGTTCATATTTAGTGTCGGGACACATACATGTTAATAAAATTACATGATACATAGAATCCCTAGTCTATGCTATCTTAAAGAGGGACGGCTTGAGAGGAGGATTTGTGAAAGGCCCTTCAATATGGCCTTTGGCAATGTGCCTATAAGCTGCTTCTGTTAAATGAATTCCATCCCAATTTGCGAATGTTGAAGGGTCTCCACATGCTTTTGAATTTGTGTGCCCACATCTTGCTGAATTATTTAAATTGTAAGGTCCACCCCCACCACAACACGCTCTCGAAGCTCCATTAGTGAACCCTACACAATTAAAGAATTCGAATTTCGGTAACTGTAATAAAGGTGAATCCTAAAAATGTTCCAATCAGATTGGATTGTGATTGTCGTATAATCGATATATATTTTTCGCTACTGATAGATAATTTTTGATTTTTTTTCATAGAAATGATTGGCAAAAAAGAAGTAAGAAATGTCTTCAATTTGGTTTGTTTGTACTAGAGGTGCTAAAATCTAAGCTCAGTTATATTATTTTCGCATTGTAATTTCCTTCATTTAACCTTTTTTGTATCATTTATTTTTAAATTGATGAAATGAGAAAATTTTATTAGTCATAATAGATAATTTTTAATCTTTAATTATAACAAGCTATTCAAATCAATTTCATTGTGATGGTAGGGGAAAAAGAGTAAGAAAAGAAGAATAATGAAAGACACTAAAAACAGTAACAACCATAGTGTCCTGGTGCATAGAAGAAACGTTTGGCTGCACCAAAATAGTTTGCATATATTATTCTTGCATGAGGATTTTTCTGCCTTAGTGTCTCTAATGCAAGATTGAGCTGGTTGCTATGGTACTCTGCAAAGCCATTAAAAGCTTTCAAACATCCATTTTTATCATAATCTTCTATGTTCTTGCTTCTAAACAAAGTTAGGTACACAGCAGATCATCTAATTGGCAAGTTGCCCGGCACCAAAAGTTCCACTGCCCCTTCAGCAATCAGTTCCTATCAAATAAAGGGGATAATTGAGTGAATGTTCATTTCAGATTACTCCCTTAGTTTCCTAAAATTTCCTAAAGTTAATATTCATTTAAGTTCTACTGCGCCTTCACACAGTTTAAAAAAAATGTATAAATGATATATAAGAAAATAATATTTTCACTAAAATGTCACTATCAAGTATTACAATTGTAAAATGTAATATATTGCATAAAAAAAAAGTCGTTTATTGTGGGATAGAGAGTGTCTCATTATTAATAATAATTAGTTGAATAGTTAGGTAAATTGAAATTGGAATATACTAAATAAGGGGGTATTAATGAAAAAATTAAATAACATTTTATTGGTAATTTAAAATGACAAATACTACTCATATCTATAATAATAAGCACTTATTGTAAAAATAATTTGTCCTAAATATAAACGATCTATGAAATTAATAACATATTTTTTATTATTATTTTTGAAACATATTTCTTCTTAATATTATTAAATTTGTCTTAAAATAAGAAAAATCAAGTTCAACATATTCAATCACAAAAATTAATTTAAGAACATCAACACATAAATGAACAATTTAAATTCAACAATTTAAATTCACTATCTATTTTTCTTAATATATGAGATAAAAATACTAAATGTTTATAAAGAATGGACACTTTAAATTTATTATCTATTTTTCTTAATAAATGCTTATGAAACAAACAACCATTTCAAACATAACCCTTAATATGAGATATTGAAGTAGTTTTAGTAAAGGCTGATTCATAAAAATGCACTTTGTTGGATATAACATACAGTGATGGTCTTTGTTATTTCTTCAACAACTAGAGGAACAGTGGCTTGGAGATCACTAATATTTCCAGCAAAGGCAGCATAGTTATAATCATTACCACCTATCTCTCCCACCACAAAGAGTGACTTTTTGAAGTAGCTATCACAATCTGTGACATTATTTAATGGATTAAAAAAATTCAAGTTTTGTTATTTTAAATTTCATACAATATAGTTTCATTTGGGGAATATTAATTAATGTAACCTTGTTTAGTTGTACAAAGGGAAGGTTTCAGCTTCTTGAACCAGCCAAGCTGAATGTTCAATGAATCATTTGTCCATAGCAACTTTCCAAGTCCCTCTTTGATGAAGAATTCTACATCAAGTGCTGTGGCTCCAGCCACAGCAAAATTTACACCATTGTAAGTCTTTTGATGTCTTTGGTTACTTTTAGATATGGTGGCAAATATGGTAATCCATATGCCTCAACTACAACCAAAATTTACCATAAGTGAATTTCACTTTATATAATGATGTGCAAAATAACATGTCTGTCTGTTTTTGCACAATTTTATTATAGCTTGCTTATACATAATTTTGCAATTTTTTTTGGTAAACACATTTTTAAAATAGATAATACCATATAATACGTTTCAAATATAGTCCATTCTTATGATATATACCTGAACAATCACAAAACAACACGTACTTGAATGAGGTTCATCAACTGCATTTAATTGTGATTTTTCGCCATATCAACTAATAAATTATATATACACAACCTAGAATTACATACCTATGAAGTCAATCACTAGTCGTCCACCTGAACAACGACCGGTTGCATGTTGAAAGAAGGTTTCACCATAAGGAAGCTTACCTATGACTGGGAATAAAATAGCACCTGAGACAAGGAAATTTCCAGTGTCACTTAAAGACTCACCAAAGTTGAAAATTGCCTCGAATGGACGAGGAGTTGGATTTGAAACGACTTTTTTAAGGAAACTAAATGTGAAGGAAATGAGGATTAGGACGATATAGAACTTCATAGTGTTTTAGTGAGGATGAAGTTGGTTGAACAAGAGATGTATATATAATTATGAGATGAATATAAATATATAGTTGAGCTTTAAATATAGTCCCACCTGTATATACACCACTTTTTCTTCTTTAATGTTGTTGTGTGTGGTACTTGTTTGTTCGATTAATGGATAGAAATTGATGAGTTGTAATTTCTGGGTGGATAACTGAAAGTTTTATTATGAGATTTAATGACTTTTGAAAACTAATTTCATATTAACTCAAGCTTTATATATACTAGATCACGGCCAGCGCGCTGCGCGGATATTAATTAATTAATTTTATAAGTAATATTTTAAGTATTATAAATATAGTTATCTTATAATATTATTTTATTGATTTGTAATAATTGAATATGATGAGGAAAATTAAAATGAGAGAAAATTATGTTTATCACAATTATTTAATTTAATTTTTAAAATATTTTATAAAATTTGTATGATAATTTATTATATAGGATAATTGTTTGACTAATTGTAATGTGATTGTTAATTTATTTTTCAACATATAATGGTACTTGCATTTATTTGATGAAATAAAATGTAAAATACAAACCCAAAAATAAGATGTAAAAATTTAAAAATATGATTGACTATTTAATATTTTTTATTTTAAAAAAATATCAATATTGAATTATATTGTAGCGTAATCTCAATTTATTTGTTTTATTAATATGATATTTTAATTATGAGCATGAGAAGTTGTGTTAAAAAAAATTATTAAATATATTTCATCAAGAGTTTGTAAAAAAAATATATATATATAATAGATAATAGTTTTTAATAATTGGAAGTAACTTTTTTAATAATTTTTCATA
>JBBPBT010000629.1:2834397-2848794 GCA_037974875.1 Cicer bijugum | reverse complement strand
AGTGATTAATCGGTTTTTTTTATTGAATTTAATGATTAATAATATAAATTATTACTATTAGTAAATGACTAATAATATTATAAAATAATTTAATAATAATATAAATTATATATTATTATCAAATTGTAAAATAATTTATAAATTATAAATATATTATAAATAATTGTAAAATAATTTTATAATTTATAAATTTATTATAAAATAATATTATTAGATAAATAGCATTTATGTCGATATTTAGAAGTGATTAGTCGGTTTTTTTATTGAATTTAATGATTAATAATATAAATTATTATCATTGGTAAATGACTAATAATAATATAATATAATTTATAAATTTATTATAAAATAACTTATAAAATAATTTGATAATAATATAAATTATAATCAAATTGTAAAATAATTTATAAATAATTTTATAATATATAAATTTATTATAAAATAATATTATCAAATAGATTTTGGAGGTATGAAAGAAATTGCGGAAGAAATAGGATTGAAAGGGGAGAAAGGAGAAGAGGTCCACGAGCTTATGTGAAAAATATTTGTATAGGTGGCATTCGAGAGTGAAGTGACATTCAATGTTCTATTTTAAATATATATAATAGATTTGAAACGAGACTTATTTTACAGATGAATTTTTTCTCAAGATGCACTTAAGACTAGCATTTCCGCTAAATAAACCTTCCGATGTTATGATAATATCAGTTTTAATCATTTAATTTTCACTTATTCATATAATTAGTCTTCAACTTTCAGCCTTTTTACACTTAAACCAAACTTTAGAACATTCCATTTTTAGCCTAACTTTATTCTGCATACTTTCAATCCACCACAACGATTCTTACCTCCAACTCCAAGTTCAAAATCTCTTGATACATACCGATGGAAATAGGCATCAAGTGCACTTTAATTGCTTAATGAACAACCACTTTTTTAGCGACGAAACTCACATATTAATATGGAGAAAAATGGGTACCCCATATCTAAATTTGCACCTCTAACGTACCAAAAATAGGTACTCCATATCGAAATTTACAACTCTAACATCTATCATTTGAGCTGTACTTATTGGACATGAACCAACCATATCTTTATCAATTGATTGATCATGATACATCTTTGAGGTTAAACTATCTTTGTACACAGAAAAAGAAATCAAACTTAGTTGAATTTCATACTCTTTATTCTATGTTAATATATAAAATTGTCGTTGAAAATCTTACTTTGAAACAAAAGAAATTGGAACACTTCAGAAAGACTTCAAAGACTACATTAGGCAGTCTGGATACACTGATCTTATGCTGTATGGACCTTCAAGTCATAAACCTTTGCTTGTTAACAACAGAGGGGAACACTTGGGGACAAGATGGAAGTCAGAAAAATGATCATTTATTCTAAATAAGCACACAAAAATATACAAATTGTAATAATTCTTTTGATATGCAATAATTAGGAATTTATTTTCTATTGGGGATTTGGAGGACGGCTGTTAGCAGCAGCAACACAAGATCCCCATTCTAGCAACTCTTTGCTGGTGTCATCCTTGTGAGCAAAAACTTCTATAAAACATAGTGAATCTTTCTCTGCTCCACTAGCTGTTGCTATTGCTTCTATCAGCTCTTCCTCTGTACGTACCTACTCTCACAAAAGTAACAAAATTGAGGTATTTGAAGAGCAGGAACTTCAATTATGAAGCAACTATTTGTTTTCTTCCAATTATTTTTTGGTTCATTTTAGGATAAAATATCTATAATATCCATGAGTTTACAATATTAAAATCGACATTGACCTGAAAATATGAAATAGTTTCATTTTCAAAAGGACTCTGCTTTCTTATATTACTGCATCTTTAGGTTGCACTAATCCAATCAGAGTCAAGACTCTTTGCACACCCCATATGTTTTGGACTGATATTTGATGTTGCCCTGTAGCAAGTGGCTCAACCAAATTTGAATAGGCTATTAATCTTAAAATTTAGATTAAGCTTAACACAATTCTTAGAACACTGATTTGTAGGTGAGAGATATCTCCCACGTATAAACTCATTTTTAAGATATATCTCGTTTGATGTAGTACACTCAACACTAATAAATAGGGAATAAAGGTTTTTTTTTTTATCAACGTCATCAATTCTACTTCATTCAAATTTTAAAGATTCAACCAACTAACACAATGCAAATTAGTAAAAAGCTAAAATATAATTTTAGTTCTTTATCTTTTATCTTTTTTTTCTATTTATTTTAGTCTTTTATTTTTTTTTTATTCGTTTTCGTCATTTATCTTTTACATAATATTTGTTTTAATTCTTAATAAAATGACAAACTTACATAATTTTACAAAAGATAAAGAATTAAAACGATTATTAAGTAAAAAATAAATGACTAAAATAATAGATAAATTACCAAAACGAATTTTAAAAAAAATAAAGGGTAAAAAATAATATTATGTAACGTTTTTTACCTTCTAGCAAATTATAAACTAAAAAAGTGGCACAATATAAATTGTTCAAGTTATGCTAACCTTGGCAGTCCAGCATTTCCCTTCCCCATTATGGATGGCATTCACAAAGCGAGTATAATCCCAATTCTTGATCACATTGTATGGACCATCATGAATCTCAACTTCAATTGTATAACCTCCATTGTTAATGAGGAAGATGATGCTTCTTTGTCCACATCGGATCATTGTTGAAATATCCTGTGCTAAAAACGAATATCGTTCTGGAAAAAGTGTTAAAAACGAAGATCGTTCTAGAAAAAATGTTAAAAACGAAGAACGTTCTTTGTCTAAGTTTTGGTTTATTGATACTAGTTGCTCGAATCACATAACTGGCCACAGAGATTGGTTTGTAAGCATTGATGAGAAGGTAAAAAGAGATATTAGATTTGCAGATAGCAGCAAAGTAACTATAGAAGGAGTGGGAAATGGGTTGAGTCAAAGGAAAGATGGCAAGCAATATTTCATATGTGATGTGTTGTATGTACCAAGAATGAAGAACAATCTGTTAAGTCTTGGACAACTACTTGAAAAGGGATATTCAATGAAGATGAAGCATGGTGAAATAAAGATGTTTGATAGTGCAAACAGGTTTGTATTGAAGACATCATTGTCCAAAAACATAACCTTCAAAACAACTGTCAAATAGATCTTCAAGAATGATGGAGGTTGAAGGATTGAATGAGATGTTGAATCCAAGGGAAGGTGATGTTAGTACCCCAACTATTCAACCTCACACAGCTTGTAAAACTACAAATCAATGGAAAACAGTCAATCCCAAAGTAAGAGCAAGAGTTGTTGTAGGCGATGTTGAGCGAGGGAACAAATATGCTAATGTTCCAGCCACTCTTGCTATTGTGCCAAGCAACAGAAGAAAGGTCCCAACAATTTCTATTTGCAGAAAGAAGGAAGTGATTGTGCTAATTAATGATGATAGTGATAATGGTAAGAGCGAGGTCCAAGGAAAGCTAGTAGATGCAACTAGGACTCATGTTGCAGCTCCTACCAATAAGGCAAGAATTGTTGTATGTTTGGCTTGCAACAAGACTGATTTGCAGTAGTTGGAAAATGACATGAAGTTGATAACAGAGATGAAATTTGAAGCATTGAAGACTGCAATTGATCAAGGTGGCAAAGGGAAAAAAGCTAATGTGTTGTTAACCATGAGTGCCTTGACTGAAGAATGCATGCTTTCAGTGAAAAATTTAGCTTGTGAGAGATTGCTGAATCAGAGAGCTGAGATAAAGATGAAGTCTAAAAAGATCAAAGACTGTTTGAATAGATCTGCAAAGTGCATGAAAATGTGCTATCGGTGTGGTGAAGAATGACATTTTGCTAAAAAATGCACAAGACATTCAAGTGTTCATAGAAAGAGCAAACATTTAGAAACAAGATTTCACTTCTTAAGAGATTAAGTGATGAAAGGAAGAATCAAACTAGAGCACTGCACTATCAATGATCAAAAGTCAGGCATCCTAACTAAAAACTTGAAGAGGGTGAAGTTCAAATAGATAAGGAACAATATTGTATTAATGTCAATTGAATCACTTTGAATTAGGGGAAATGTTAGATGTAATTCAAAGTGATTAGTAATTAGATAGTTAAAATATAGTTAGAAGGTGGTTAAGTTTATTAAAACTCATTCACTAGAAAACTGCTTATATAAAAGTCGAGATCAATGTAATGCAGAACAGAATCAATCTGCAGAACCAAGATCAATCTTCAGAATCAGAAGATCAATCTTCGTTTTCTGACTTGCTGTTTTCTTCCTCTTTTCTTTTTAATTTCAATTTCTCTCAAATATACAACCTGTTCTAACATTTTTAATTTATTTTCTTGTTAGCTTTTATTTATTTATATTTAAGACGACTAATCTACTACGTTTAAGGCACACTAGGATAATAATAATAATAATAATAATAATAATAATAATATATTTTTCGGACAATGGTTCTTCGTAACCACATAATCTAAATAACATTAATAGTTATTGAGGTCAAAAAATCGTAAATACGAGGACACCTACATTGATTACCTACTTGAAACTTTGTTTCAATAGAAGTAGAATCAATTTAAACCCTTCAAACATCACCACATTGTCTCTAAACTCTGTTCAAACCTCCATTGAAAAATAAATAGTTAGAAGTTTCCTCAGTAAAAACAGTAGTAACAAACTAACCATAGTGTCCTGGTGCATGGAAGAAACGTTTGGCTGCACCAAAATAGTTTGCATATATTATTCTTGCATGAGGATTTTTCTGCCTTAGTGTCTCTGATGCAAGATTGAGCTGGTTGCTATGGTACTCTGCAAAGCCATTAAAAGCTTTCAAACATCCATTTTTATCATAATCTTCTATGTTCTTGCTTCTAAACAAAGTTAGGTACACAGCAGAACATCCAATTGGCAAGTTGCCCGGCACCAAAAGTTCCACTGCCCCTTCAGCAATCAGTTCCTATCAAATAAAGGGGATAATTGAGTGAATGTTCATTTCAGATTACTCCCTTCGTTTCCTAAAATTTCCTAAAGTTAATATTCATTTAAGTTCCACTGCGCCTTCACACAGTTTAAAAAAATGTATAAATGATATATTAGAAAATAATATTTTCACTAAAATGTCACTATCAAGTAGTTTTAAATTCGACAATTTAAATTCACTATCTATTTTTCTTAATATATGAG
The DNA here is from genome assembly GCA_037974875.1 of Cicer bijugum. Classification (NCBI taxonomy): domain Eukaryota; kingdom Viridiplantae; phylum Streptophyta; class Magnoliopsida; order Fabales; family Fabaceae; genus Cicer; species Cicer bijugum. The sequence goes on along the minus strand of JBBPBT010000629.1, from coordinate 2,843,615 downwards.
ATAAAAATACTAAATGTTTATAAAGAATGGACACTTTAAATTTATTATCTATTTTTCTTAATAAATGCTTATGAAACAAACAACCATTTCAAACATAACCCTTAATATGAGACATTGAAGTAGTTTTAGTAAAGGCTGATTCATAAAAATGCACTTTGTAGGATATAACATACAGTGATGGTCTTTGTTATTTCTTCAACAACTAGAGGAACAGTGGCTTGGAGATCACTAATATTTCCAGCAAAGGCAGCATAGTTATAATCATTACCACCTATCTCTCCCACCACAAAGAGTGACTTTTTGAAGTAGCTATCACAATCTGTGACATTATTTAATGGATTAAGAAAAATCAAGTTTTGTTATTTTAAATTTCATACAATATTGTTTTATTTGGGGAATATTAATTAATGTCACCTTGTTTAGTTGTACAAAGGGAAGGTTTCAGCTTCTTGAACCATCCAAGCTGAATGTTCAATGAATCATTTGTCCATAGCAACTTTCCAAGTCCCTCTTTGATGAAGAATTCTACATCAAGTGATGTGGCTCCAGCCACAGCAAAATTTACACCATTGTAGATCTTTTGATGGTCTTTGGTTACTTTTAGATATGGTGGCAAATATGGTAATCCATATGCCTCAGCTACAACCAAAATTTACCATAAGTGAATATCACTTTATATAATGATGTGCAGAATAACATGTATGTCTGTTTTTGCACAATTTTATTATAGCTTATACATAATTTTTTTGCATTTTTTTTTGGTAAACACAATTTTAAAATAGATAATAGCATATAATAAGTTTTAAAATAAAGTCCATTCTTATGATATATACCTGAACAATCACAAAAACAAACGTACTTGAATGAGGTTCATCAACTGCATTTGATTGTGATTTTTCCACAATATCACATGGTAAATTATATATACACAACATAGAATTACATACCTATGAAGTCAATCACTAGTCGTCCATCTGAACAACGACTGGTTGCATGTTGAAAGAAAGTTTCACCATAAGGAAGCTTACCTATGACCGGGAATAAAATAGCACCAGAGGTAAGGAAATTTCCAGTGTCACTTAAAGAGTCACCAAAGTTGAAAATTGCCTCGAATGGACGAGGAATTGGATTTGAAACAACTTCCTTAAGGAAACCAAATGTGAAGGAAATGAGGATTAGGATGATATAGAACTTCATAGTGTTTTAGTGAGGATGAAGTTGGTTGAACAAGAGATGTATATATAATTATGAGATGAATATAAATATATAGTTGAGCTTTAAATATAGTCCCACCTTTATATACACCACTTTTTCTTCTTTAATGTTGTAGTGTGTGGTACTTGTTTGTTTGTTCGATTAATGGGTAGAAATTGATGAGTTGTAATTTCTGGATGGATAACTGAAAGTTTTATTATGAGATTTAATGACTTTTGAAAACTAATTTCATATTAACCCAAGCTTTATATATATATTTTTTATATAAGATGCATGGTTGTACTTTGTTGTTGTTCTTTTTCTTATGGCAAAATTGAAATTGAATTTAAGTACTATTTTATTTATACTCACATGATAGATGTGAAATATCAACCGCGTTTAATGTTTAATGTTTAATGTTATGATCGCTACAAAACTTGAAGACACAAGGAAGATAGTCTCATTCTCCCAACAAGATTTTTTTCATTTGCAACGGTCGTTTAAACACAGCCTTTGCTTGAAAGCATGTTTGATTTGAAACGAAACACGAAATAGAATGTGCAAATTAGAAGGGGAAAATGCACAATTGGGTGAATATACTAGTATCTTCATTTTCTAAGGATATTAGAATATTCCAGTATTCGTAGTGAAAGAAAGACAAATCTTGGATATGCATATTGCAGATTCTAGCTTTGTTAGTGCCATTGATTTTTATTTCATTGTCTAGTTAATAAAACATGCAGAGGTCTAACTAGTAAGACAAGAGAAACTATATTTAGGAATGGTGTATTGTCCATCTAATAAACTCATGGCCACCCATCTATATGCAGCCTCAGTCAAATGATATCCATCCCAGCTAACATATTTTGAAGGATCATCACATGCAATCACCTCTAAGTTTCCACATAGGGCTGTATCATTGAAATTGTAAGGACCTCCACCTCCACAGCAAACTTTAAGAGCACTTTCATCAAATCCTGTAACAACATTGAAGCAAATTTTGTATATCACTCTTCAATGTTTTGGTGTCATACTGAAAAATCATGACATACAGGTTCTCTAGGACAAAAATACTAAGCATGTGTTTGGAACAACATTTGTAAGGCATTTCTCACATCCCCATGCAATTATGCCATGAAAAATAAATAATAAGCTAACGAATTTAGAAGTGGGTTGGACGTGCGTTTCTACAGTGGAAAGTGAAATTTCCTAACACATGCTAAATGTGAAACAAACCACAAATTTAGTTCCAGGGTAAACTATTGACTCGTGTTATCTAACTAGTACTAATGGCTAAATAGCACATTAATATGACAGAACTCTTATGTTCACTTGTAACCTATGTAGCATCAATATATTAAATTGTGTCTGTTGTTCGATATGTGTTGTTTTTGTCAGATGTACAATTACATTAAATCACTTTTATCTCCTTAAATTAATGGGGGTGTATGTGTCAGTGTCCTTTTTGGTGTCAGTGCTTCATAGTTTGCGAGACAAACACATTGATATAACATAAAGAGCTAGGAGGATTAGAGGATAGATTACCGAATTGTTCTGGAGATTTGTAAAACTGCAATGCAGCATTGAAATAATCGGCATATATGATATTAGTAAAAGGATACAACATTCGAAGCCAATTTAGTTCGATTTGAAGCAGCTCATTATGGTATTTAAAAAACATGTTTAACGATTTCAAACAGCCAGCTTGGTCATATTCATCTTCATTACTAGTTGCAAACTTTGTTAATATGGCTGGATTGCATCCAAGTGGTAAACTTCCAGGTACCAATATTGTTACAGCCCCTAAATCAATTAAGTCCTGCAAAAACTCATAAAGTAACCAATGATTAGAAAATGACTTAAACTGGAGAAAAATTAAATCACAAATTAATATCCTTGGTTTCTCAATGTAAACTAAGTGTAGTCTCATTCTCACTGTTTTAATAGTTCCAATGTGATTTGGTGGTTTCCGTCAAATGCGGAATGAATCAAATTCTCATTTTTCAAGAAACATGGGCCACTTCGCGATATTTTTGAACGATTTCTTCCGGACATATAGCAATGCTGCTTTCAAAAACTGAATTAAATACTTACCTTGATTGCTGAAGTTATTACAGATAGTACTTTGGGTACATAAGTAATAAGATCTTCAAATGCATTTGCTCCGAACAAGGGAAAACTATAATCATTGCCTCCTATCTCTCCCACAATAAACAAGGCACTGTGAAGAACATCTTTGCAGCCTAAAAGAATGAAATCTCACAAATCAGAATTACCAACATAAACAGTCACAGAGAAAAAAGAAAGGGATACAATTACAAAGTACTTATCATTGAAAAGCTTAGTAATAATTATTTTAAGAGAGATCAAATAAAAATTTCTGAATATTATCCTTATTATATTACTAACAAATTTCATCACATGAAGAACCATTCCAAATATTATGAATAGCTAATGCTATAAGAACTTGTTTAGATTGATATATTTGAGTTTATCTACTGAGATAAAAAAATTGTGAAATTGTTTAGGAGAGTTTAAAGAAACAACTTATAATATTTTCATAAGTCGATTTACTAGGACACCAACTTATTAAAACACGTTAATTATATAAAAAATAGTTTGACTTTATTTTTCTATAGAAATAATTTATACATATACCTATATAGCAATAAGTTATAATCCACACAAAGCTTTATTTAAACATCATATATCATATATTATATAATTCATAAAGTCAAATTCTAATATGGACTAAGGACCGTAATTAAAAAATGTTTAAAACTCTAACGACAGTAACAACGGTCATCTTTATTTCCATGACTTAAATGATATAAGTTCGATGAAAAAAATAACAAAACAACAAATATGTATCTTGTGTTGAATTGATGTCAATCAGGTGTCACCATCTTAGTCGCCATAGAATTTCCTAGGACTTTTAAATACTAGTCCACAATAGCATATATGAGCAATTCATAAATGCAAATTTGCAATAAACAAGTAATAAATGAGACTAAATGTGAAGAATAGAAAGAGTAGATAGATAACTTCAGTTGAAGAAGAATTGCATATAGAAGGCAACAATTCCTTGAACCAATTTATCTGAACCCTGAGAGAATAATTTGTAGTAGCTTCAACATCAAACCCTTTCTCTTCAAAGAAACTTAAATCCAAAGCAGTAGCTCCAGCAGTCGCAAAATTCACTCCCTTGTCAATATTCCCACTAACTTCATTTTTGAAACCCAAATACGGTTTCACATAGGGAAGCCCAAAAGATTCAGCTTCACAAAGAGAAAGAGAAAGAGAAAGAGTTAGTTATAAAGATAGTGTATTTATGAAAGAAAAAGAAAAAGGGTGTGATGGAATATGAATGATACCGATGAAATCAATGATGAGACGGCCATCGGAGCAGCGTCCATTAGGATGATGAAAATGGGTTTCACCGAAGGGAGGAAGCATACAATCAGGGCTCATTGGTGGAGAAATGAACTTAAGATTTCCAGTATCAGTGAGGGAATCTCCGAAGCTAAAGATTGATGTGTAACAAGCTCTACAACTACCAGCAAAAACCAAAGTAGTCACTAAATAAACCAACGTTGCCATTCTTTGATTCAATATATCTATCTTTCTATTACTATCTTTATCTACAAACATTTCTCTTTGTGTTTCTCATATTTTATATCTAGTTTTTTTTTTTTTTTTGGCAAATAAAAAATATTCCTTTATTTTATTTAGATTTTGTAAGTGAATATCATTCAATTAATGTACTATCTATTAGTTAATATGCGATCTAAAAATGCCACATAAGATCTAGTTCTCATAAATGTCCATTTTATAATAAAATTTATATTAATAATTAATATCATCTTACAGACTAAAAAAGAAAGTTATATATACCTAAAAAATATCTAAATTTACCGTAACTCAATTTTGGAAGGATCTTAGTTAATGTATTTGCATACTCCCAATTAACGGTTGTCTTACAAAATATTTCTATGTTTTTCTGAACTGAAATCTTTCTATGATTTTCTTTTTCTTCTTTCTATGTTTTTTTTTGTTTGTTCTTCATTTTCTCTCTTACTTTATTTCATTATTTTATCTTATTAATTGATTCTCAATTATATTCTTAATCACTCAACAAACAAGCAAAGTTCTAAAGAAAAAATGGTAATTACCGAAAATTTCTTCATCCATCTTAAGGATTTTTTACTGGAATATCCTCTTTTTTAAATAAGTTAACTAAATTGCCCTATTTTCAAAAGTTGTTACTAAAATGCGCTACTTTTTAATGTTAGTGGAAAAACTCTCCCTGGGAGAGCGACCTGCTAAAGAGGCTAAAATTTCTCCCCTAATAGGAGGTCGTATCCCCGGTAAGCGACCTCCCGGATTTTTCAAAGTCGTTTTTTAATTATTTGTATATATTTTAAGTAATTTTTAAATAATAATAATTATAATAATTATAATCTATTAATAATAATAATAATTACTATTATTATTATTATTAAAAATTGTTTTAGTTAAAAATAATTATAATAAGAAATTATTATAATAATACATTATTAATTATTATTATTATTTAATAATACATTAATAATAATAATAATAATTACTATTATTATTATTATTATTAATTATTATGATTATTATTGTTATTATTATTAATTATTATGATTGTTATTATTATTAAAAATTGTTTTAGTTAAAAACAATTATAATTAAATTAAAAATTATTATAATTAAAATAAGAAATTATTATAATAATACATTAATAATAATAATAATAATAATTATTATTATTATTATTAATTATTACTATTAATTATTATTATAATTATTAATTATTGTTATTATTAATTGTTATTATTGTTATTAAAAATTGTTATTATAATAATTATTATTATTATTAAAAATTGTTTTAGTTAAAAATAATTATAATTAAATTAAAAATTATTATAATTAAAATAAGAAATTATTATAATAATACATTAATAATAATTATTATTATTATTATTATTTAATAATATATTATTAATAATAATAATTACTATTATTATTATTAATTATTATTATTATTATTAATTATTATGATTGTTATTTACATTCCGGTTCCAGAAATACCTACCCCTGATCATCCAATAAAAAGTGAGCTTTTCTATAATTTGTTTGGAAACAACCCTGAGTCGATTTATGCTGTGTTTGACTCCATATAAAATAATTCGTCTCAAACTTATATGGAAGTTGGTAGTGGTTCTAATCCACCTACAAACGATCAGGATGAACCCGTTCAAAGGGCTAGACGAGTTCGACGAAATCCTAGATGTGGAACTGGAGGTCATTTAGGTGGACATTAATAAGATGTATTTTTTTTAATGAATTTAAGGTATTTTTTTATGTTATTAATGTAATTTGTCTTATTAATATAATTATTATTATTATTAATGTATTTTCTTATTAATAATAATAATAATGATAATAATAACAATCATAATAATTAATAATAATAATAATTAATAATAATAATAGTAATTATTATTATTATTAATGTATTATTATTATTATAATTATTATTATTTAAAAATTACTTAAAATATATACAAATAATTAAAAAACGATTTTGAAAAACCCTTTGGGAGGTCGCTGGCCGGGGATGCGACCTCCTGGGGAGAAATTTTAGCCTCTTTAGCAGGTCGCTCCTCAAGGGAGAGTTTTTCCACTAACCCTAAAAAGTAGGGCATTTTGGTAACAACTTTTGAAACTAAGGCAATTTGATTAACTTATTTGAAAAAGGGGATATTCTGGTAAAAAATTCTCATCTTAAATCATCGTTATCTTTTTATGGGTTTTTCACTTTCATATCCCTTTTGTGAGTTCCATATACCAAAATGCCACACTCCCAAAAATATATACCAAAATGTCATGTTTTTTTTCCGTCGCAACTTGGGGGTGCGATCTCTTGTTGGATTTTTTTGAACGTTTTCACATGGGGATGCGACCATGTGAAAACGTTCAAAAAAAATCCAAAAGGAGGTCGCACTTCCAGGTTGCGACCAGCAACTGGAAAAAAATAGGACATTTTGATATATATTTTTTGGGGGTGTGGCATTTTGGTATATGAAACTCAAAAAAGGAATATAAAAGTGAAAAATCCTCTTTTTATATTACTCCAATACATTTTCGTTTTTTTATCTGCTAGATTATTAAAGATTATTAAGAATGTGTAGACAAAAACAATTAATGTCATGTGTATTTATTCTTTTACTTAATAAAGAAACTAAAAAGAATAGAAGTAGAAGAGTAAGGAAAAATGGAGAAAACAGAAGAAAAATTAATGTAAGTTCAGCTTCAATGTCAAGTTCACTTTTTTTTTTTTATAATCTAAAAAAAATGAAAAAGAAGTAGGAGGAAGACGAGGACAAAATACAAAATATTGAAAAAAACTAAAAAAGAGGAATAAATGGATTGTACTCCATCTTCTTTCTTCTCTTGATAAAATTTAATAAAAAACAATGATATTGATATACAAAAATGATTTTTCAATGATTTTTATTTGTGTGGATGACTTTGAATCTAGATCTTAATAATTAATTGTATTTATTTATTTTATTTATTTTTAATTATCATAATATTATCAATTAGTAAAAATTATATTTTAATTTAATTTGTCTATAATTATTCTCTATTTCGAATTTAATATCGACGAGAGTATTCAAAATAAATGCATTATTCTAAACTCATTTGATAAAGTATTTGACAATTATGTATAATATGAAATGTATTTTAGGAAAATAATTGTGTAGATCATATATTCAAAAATACATTTAATAGAAATGTATCTTACAAAAAAATTACTTAAACAAATGAGATATTTCTCCAAAATACGTAAACAAAGAATGAACCGTGTAAACCCACATTCGTTTTACCAGTTATTATGAAGAATATATGAAAATTAACACTTACATATTTTTGGAAATCCATAGTTGATTTACTAGTTGTTATGAAGATCATATAAAAGTTGATTGAATTCTAAATTATCACAACATTATTCTCTTAAAAACTAGAGAGTTAAATAAAAATGAATTTAACACAAATTTTAAAAAATATTTTCATAAAATAAATGTTTGTTTTCTTTATTTTCACAATTAGACAAATACAATCGCAGCAAGCAATGCAAATTTTAGAGAGTTTAACGGTTAAAAACAATTTTTTATTATACTCAATCGATCAATTGAAAAATGAATAAAAAAACAATCTCAATTTAAAAACGTGTGAAACATAAATAGGTGGGGGTGTCAAACAAGAATCCCGTCCGAGAACAATCCTAGCTTAGCTTTCAAAAAGACACCTTAATCTTCACTTTTCTTCACACCATTGGAGATAGGTGATTTAAAGTATTTTTTAATCTAGAATTATTTATTTAAATTATTTTTTTCTTCTTAACTTATTTAAATAAGAGTGGTTTCTAATTGACAGTTTTTTTTTCTTCTGAATTTTTATGTGATTTTGTGTTTGAATGTAAAATTATTTATTTGATTTTTATGTTGCAATATTTATTTTGATTTAAATTGATATATTAATTTTGATGCATCACATATTTAAATCAAATATTTTAACATCATTAATATTATAAATATAAATGCACGAATATTTTAGATATTTGAATTTTATTATTTAATATTATTAACTACACTCATTTACCACATTTTTATAAAAATATATAGAATGAAGGTTCACAGTACTCAAGATATATTATACCAAACTTGATTTCCTTAGATTAAAAATAATAATACTTTGTTTGCTATTAAATAGAAAAACAATACTTTACTTTTTATATTAATTTTAATTTATTCTTACAAATTTAAATTCTTATAGAAAAATATTTTTTATTTAAGATTTTGGATTAAATTTAACTATGATGATACACATTATTGAAAGTCTTCAAACTCCTCATTAATAATTTATTTTGAAAGTTTTTGGTTATGCAAAGCTAAAAATTAATTTTAAATGAATTAATTATATAAAATTAATAT
>JBBPBT010000629.1:2798172-2824322 GCA_037974875.1 Cicer bijugum | reverse complement strand
TAAATATATTATAAATAATTGTAAAATAATTTTATAATTTATAAATTTATTATAAAATAATATTATTAGATAAAGAGCATTTATGTCGATATTTAGAAGTGATTAGTCGGTTTTTTTTATTGAATTTAATGATTAATAATATAAGTTATTACCATTGGTAAATGACTAATAATAATATAAAATAATTTATAAATTTATTATAAAATAACTTATAAAATAATTTGATAATAATATAAATTATAAATTATAATCAAATTGTAAAATAATTTATAAATAATTTTATAATATATAAATTTATTATAAAATAATATTATCAAATAGATTTTGGAGGTATGAAAGAAATTGTGGAAGAAAGAGAAAAAATTGAGTAAGATTAAAGGAGATTAAGTATTGAGAGTATGATTGGAAGAGGGAGAAAGGAGGAAAGGTGTATAAAATGAAGTGGCATTCGGTATTCTGTTTTAAATATATATAATAGATTTGAAAGGAGACTTGCTAAATAGACCTTCCGATGTTATGATAATATCAGTTTTAATCATTTAATTTTCACTTATTCATATAATTAGTCTTCAACTTTCAGCCTTTTTACACTTAAACCAAACTTTAGAACATTCCATTTTTAGCCTAACTTTATTCTGCATACTTTCAATCCACCACAACGATGCTTACCTCCAACTCCAAGTTCAAAATCTCTTGATACATACCGATGGAAATAGGCATCAAGTGCACTTTAATTGCTTAATGAACAACCACTTTTTTAGCGACGAAACTCACATATTAATATGGAGAAAAATGGGTACCCCAGATCTAAATTTGCACCTCTAACGTACCAAAAATAGGTACTCCATATCGAAATTTACAACTCTAACATCTATCATTTGAGCTGTACTTATTGGACATGAACCAACCATGTCTTTATCAATTGATTGATCATGATACATCTTTGAGGTTAAACTATCTTTGTACACAGAAAAAGAAATCAAACTTAGTTGAATTTCATACTCTTTATTCTATGTTAATATATAAAATTGTCGTTGAAAATCTTACTTTGAAACAAAAGAAATTGGAACACTTCAGAAAGACTTCAAAGACTACATTAGGCAGTCTAGATACACTGATCTTATGCTGTATGGACCTTCAAGTCATAAACCTTTGCTTGTTAACAACAGAGGGGAACACTTGGGGACAAGATGGAAGTCAGAAAAATGATCATTTATTCTAAATAAGCACACAAAAATATACAAATTGTAATAATTCTTTTGATATGCAATAATTAGGAATTTATTTTCTATTGGGGATTTGGAGGACGGCTGTTAGCAGCAGCAACACGAGATCCCCATTCTAGCAACTCTTTGCTGGTGTCATCCTTGTGAGCAAAAACTTCTATAAAACATAGTGAATCTTTCTCTGCTCCACTAGCTGTTGCTATTGCTTCTATCAGCTCTTCCTCTGTACGTACCTACTCTCACAAAAGTAACAAAATTGAGGTATTTGAAGAGCAGGAACTTCAATTATGAAGCAACTATTTGTTTTCTTCCAATTATTTTTTGGTTCATTTTAGGATAAAATATCTATAATATCCATGAGTTTACAATATTAAAATCGACATTGACCTGAAAATATGAAATAGTTTCATTTTCAAAAGGACTTTGCTTTCTTATATTACTGCATCTTTAGGTTGCACTAATCCAATCAGAGTCAAGACTCTTTGCACACCCCATATGTTTTGGACTGATATTTGATGTGGCCCTGTAGCAAGTGGCTCAACCGAATTTGAATAGGCTATTAATCTTAAAATTTAGATTAAGCTTAACACAATTCTTAGAACACTGATTTGTAGGTGAGAGATATCTCCCACTTATAAACTCATTTTTAAGATATATCTTGTTTGATGTAGAACACTCAACACTAATAAATAGGGAATAAAGGTTTTTTTTTTTTTTATCAACGTCATCATTTCTACTTCATTCAAATTTTAAAGATTCAACCAACTAACACAATGCAAATTAGTACAAAGCTAAAATATAATTTTAGTTCTTTATCTTTTATCTTTTTTTTTTCTATTTATTTTAGTCTTTTATTTTTTTTTATTCGTTTTCGTCATTTATCTTTTACATAATATTTGTTTTAATTCTTAATAAAATGACAAACTTGCATAATTTTACAAAAGATAAAGAATTAAAACGATTATTAAGTAAAAAATAAATGACTAAAATAATAGATAAATTACCAAAACGTATTTTAAAAAAAATAAAGGGTAAAAAAAATATTATGTAACGTTTTTTACCTTCTAGCAAATTATAAACTAAAAAAGTGGCACAATATAAATTGTTCAAGTTATGCTAACCTTGGCAGTCCAGCATTTCCCTTCCCCATTATGGATGGCATTCACAAAGCGAGTATAATCCCAATTCTTGATCACATTGTATGGACCATCATGAATCTCAACTTCAATTGTATAACCTCCATTGTTAATGAGGAAGATGATGCTTCTTTGTCCACATCGGATCATTGTTGAAATATCCTGTGCTGTCACCTAAATAAGGCAAACTATAAATCCCCTTTCACAAACTTTCATACTCTTGTTCAACAATTTATAAAAATAAAAACAACAATATTTTATCATCAATGTTCTACTACATACAAAGTTATAATGTTCACTAACCTGAAAACTTCCATCACCGATGCATGCAATGACACGCTTATCAGTTGCAGCCTGTGCATATCCAAGAGTAGCACCTACTGACCAACCAATTGATCCATACTGCATCTGGAATTCATAACTGAAAGATGGAATATGTATTCAACAATGTTAGTTCCAACAATGTAGATTGTAGAGGTTGTGATTATTATATTACTTTTGCAGAAATTGTGAATGACTTACCCGCAATTCTCAGGCAGACGGAGCTTTTGACAGTTAAACCATGAATCTCCAGTTTCAGCTATTACAGCAGTATCTCCACTTACAAGTTCCTGTTCAACATACTTAATTGCTGAGCTAAATGGAACTCTTACCAGAATATATTAATCTAATGGAAACTTCACAATAATGTTTTGCATTTTTAGCAATGTAATTATTATATTCCTCATTTTAGGCAATGTTTTACACCTCTAATCCACTAGACCAACTTTTTCTAAAGAAGCCTATAAAGAGAAATTACCTGAATGTGCTTGAATAGAACATTAACTCTAAGAGGTTCGTGGCCTTCTCGCTTCAGAGGAATGCCATGTGGAACATAGATACGGCGGTAATTCTCCACAGCTGTGGTGTTGAACTTCACCTTTTTAGACAATGCAGTTAAGAAATCAGCCATGAAAACCCAACCCAATGAAAGACCATTGCCAATGGTCACCCGATTGGGCTGCACGATTAACGATTTCTCCTTTTTTATCAACAACGAGTATCCGACAGAGCTATAGTCATTGAAGATTGGACCAACAAAAACATAAGCATCAGCAGACTCAACTATCTCTCCACAATAGGAAGTACTAACAGCACCCCAGTATGTTCCAATGAAATGTGGATGATGTTCCGGTACGAGTCCTTTACCCGACGGCATAACAGCTATTGGATATCCACTAGCTTCTGCAAAGTCCATAAATGCCTTTTGTGCCTTTGCTACCCTTAGTTTTGGCCCACCCACAATAACTGGCTTCACTGCTTTATTCAGAAATGCAGCCGCTTCTTCCACTGCGGCTTCTAATCCTTCTTGATTGCTTACCCTGCATGTGAATGCAAGAACACACATGATCCACTAAATAATACTATGATAAGTAACTCAACTTCACCACACAAATAAAAAAAGAACTTAGAAGTCATCAAAGGATCATGAGCAAAAAAAGGAAATAACAGAAACTTTCCAAAAGAAAAAGGGTTGAATGATTAGTAAGCAAAATACATACTTTGGTGCAAGAAAAAATGGAACTGGGTCCCTAGCAAAAGTTGGATGAGGAATTGCAGGAAGGTTACAACCTATGCTGATGTAAACAGGCTTGCTTTCTTTCAAAGCAGTAGAAATTGCAGTATCAATAAGTTCATGTGCATCCTCCAAGTTATTCACCACTGCCTGAGAAATTCAAACCACAACATTATCATCAACATCAAATTCTCAAGAACTATGAAATTCCGACACATATACATACATCAGAACACTGACATATAGACATAGACACCAATAATAATTTAAATAAAAAATAAAACTATAAAGATATCACCCAACAAACAGCATATACATATTTGATTTGGAGTATCCGTGCTAAGTAGTTCAAGGATCAAAATTAGAAATATCAATCACTGTGATTGAGTTAATCAGTCACCTGAAAACACGTGATCGTTTGAAAGCATCGAAGCTCTTGGGAGAAATCGGGTAACCCAATGGTGTGGTGGAGGATACGGTTGGTGCCATAGTCATTGGAATTGGGTCCACCAACTATGCAAATCACCGGCAGATTTTCACTATAAGCTCCGGCGATTGCGTTGAGAATACTGAGTCCACCGACGGTGAAGGTGACAACACACGCGCCGACACCTTTAGCTCGCGCGTAACCGTCAGCAGCATAGCCGGCGTTGAGTTCATTGCAGCAGCCGACAAGGTTAAGCTGCGGCTCAGCAATCAAGTGGTCGAGAAGAGTTAAATTGAAGTCGCCGGGAACGGAGAAGACATCCCGGACGCCGATCTCGACAAGCCGACGAGCAAGGTGGCGGCCCATCGTGCCGTCGCATGATAAGGTAGCCGAGCTGGGAGGAGCCGTTGAGTCGACTTTAGTTGAAGTTACCATAGTTTTTTAATAATTAATATGATTATGGAATGGATTGATGTGTGTTTGAATGAATAATTGTGATTTGTGAGGGGTTTATGAAGGGGTTCGGTTGGTTTTGGAAACTATGTGCGATGGATTGGAGCATACGAAAACAAGTGTGCAGTAAAATGTAATTTGATTTTAAAAATGAATATAGTGGCATGCATGGTGTGGAAGGTTCTGTGAACCATAGATATTATTCTATTAAAAGTATTGTTGGATTCATTATTGGTGGTATTGCTTTTGCTGGTTTAGATTGTTTGATTAGTCTTTGTTGGTTGGAGGCTTCCAACTTTTCTTCCTTTTTTATTCATGGATGGACGAGGTTTTGACTTCATAATGGGAAAATAGTCCAAATATGAACAAATCATTTCACTTTTTAAATTTTTTATTGAGAGAACAGATTTTTTTTGTCATAGCCGGTTTCTGAATACAGCCATTACCGTCACTAGTTGCCACCGCCTTGGTTTCTTCCTTTTTACAGTATTTTATTTATTTATCAACTTTATTAAACACGTAAAGTGTGCGGGATTCGTGAACCCGTCTAATGGTAAGAAAAGTTTTATGATAATTATTATGTTACGAGTTTGAGGTATTATCTTGTCATAAAGGCTTTATTAAACTCAATTTTTTATATAAATATTTAACAAGTTTAAGGTATTAGCTGTCATAAATTGGGACAACAAGTGTCTTATTCGGTTCTTGTTAGAGAAATGAGGTATTTTTAATAGAAAATTCTTACTTTGTTTGATGCTTAATGTCAAGTACAAGTATGTATTTATAGGTACAAATAGAAAACTCTAGACACAATTCTAGGAGCTTCCTAATTAATACCTCATTCTAGGAGCTTCCTAATTAATAGTGACTTCTAGAAGTTTCTTAATTAATAGTGACTTCTAGGAGCTTCCCACAATTTTTTTTTTTTGTAATTAAAACGCTTCTAGATTCTTACATGGAATTCTACATGGTTCTACAATTATCTAATTTCAAATTAGTAATAACATTGCTCCTCCTTAATTTGAAATCTTCTTCTTCATTCCAAGTCTTGCTCTTAGCCTTTGAAAGTCTTCAAATTTTAACGGCTTTGTAAAAATGTCTGCAACTTGATCTTGAGTCTTTACATATTTAAGCTCAATTTCTTTCTTGGCAATGTATTATCTAATGAAATGGTACCTTGTGTCTATGTGCTTGCTACGATCATGAAACACTGGATTCTTTGCAAGTGCTTGTGCCGACTTGTTGTCTATATAAATATCAGTAGCTTCCTTTTGTGGTATATGAAGTTCCTCCAATAATCTCCTTAGCCAAATAGCATGACAAGTGCAAGATGTTGCTGCTACATACTCTGACTCACATGTCGAAAGTGTGACAATAGGTTGCTTCTTTGAGCTCCATGAAAAAGTACAGTCTCCCATGAAAAATATAAAGCCACTAGTACTCTTTCTATCATCAATATCTCTCGCAAAGTCACTATCACAAAATCCAAAAAATTTAAAATCATTAGAAGAAGAGTAAAATAGTCCATAATCAAGCGTACCTTAAAGGTAGCGAAGTATCCTCTTAATGAATTTCATGTGTGTAGTAGTAGGAGCTTCCATGAAACGGCTCACTACTCCAACCGCATATAGAATGTCAGGTCTTGTACATGTTAAGTATCTTAGGCTTCCAACGAGGCTTTTGAAAAAAGAAGGGTCCTCCTTTTGTCCATCTTCAAACTTTGACAACTTCAATCCGCTCTCCATTGGTGTCTTCACCGGATTGCAATCAAACATTTTAAATTTCTTCAAAACTTCCTTTGCATAGTTTTCTTGAGAAATAAATATACCTTCTTCCAATTGCTTTACTTCTAGGCCTAAGTAGTATGACATGAGCCCGATATCAGTCATCTCGAACTTAAGTGCCATGGCCTTTTTGAACTCTTCAAACAAACTTGGATTGTTCCCAGTGAATATAAGATCATCCACATAAAGACAAACAATCAAAATATCTCCATTATCACAAATTTTAACATAAAGAGCATATTCATTGAGACAACGAGCAAACCCATTATCTTGGAAGTATTTGTCGATGCGACTATTCCATGCTCTTGGTGCTTGCTTTAATCCATACAGCGTTCTTCTTAATCTCAAAACTTTATCTTCATGTCCTTTAATCACGTACCCCATTGGTTGCTCAACATAGACCTCTTCTTCAAGATAGCCATTTAGAAATACTGATTTTACATCAAATTGATAAAGTTTCCACTTATTTTGAGCTGCTATAGAGATTAACAAACGAATAGTATCCATGCGAGCAACTGGTGCAAAAACTTCTTCATAGTCAACTCCATGTTTTTGTTTGTAGCCTTTTGCAACAAGTCTTGCTTTGTATTTTTCAATATCTCCATTAGCATTCTTTTTAGCCTTGTACACCCATTTGACTCCAATTGCTTCATGGCCTTTTGGAAGAGTTGCTAATTCCCAAGTGTTGTTCTTCACAATTGATTTGATCTCCTCGTCCATGGCTTGTCTCCACCTTTTATCTTTCATTGCTTCTCCATAATTTAATGGCTCACTATCCGCCAAGAGACAATACAACTCTTCAAGGTCAAGAGTAATTTCAGTTGACCTTTCATAAATGTCTTCTATATCTTTCATCTTATTTGGTCTCTCGCTTGAACTTTCATCTAGAGAAGTAGGTGAAGACGGAGGTGAAGAAGGTGGAGTTGCATCTTGAACTGGTGTTGTGGCCTCTTGATCTTCTTCAAAATATGGAAGGAAATTATAGTTTGTTTATTCTTGATCCTCCCAATTTCATGTAGCATCTTCATCAAATTCAACATCACGACTCACCATTACCTTATTGTTGCATGGGTTGTACAACTTGTAACCTTTAGAATGTGGATCATAGCCAACAAAGACATATTTGATGCTTCGATCATCAAGTTTGGATCTTTCTTGTTGTGGCACATGTGCATATGCTATGCTCCCAAAGACACACAAATGATTAACACTAGGCGTTCTTCCATTCCATGCTTCTAGCGGGGTTTGGTCTTTGACATTTGAAGTTGGAGAGCGATTTGCCAAATAGACCGCACAAGAAACTGCTTCAGCCCAAAACTCCTTTGGCATCCTTTTAGATTTTAGCATGCATCTTGCCATATTCAAAATAGTTTTGTTCTTTCTCTCGGCCGCTCCATTTTGTTGCGGAGATCTTGGAACTGTCAATGGACGACGAATTCCATGAGTTGCACAGAATTCATTAAACTCCTTCGAAGTGAATTCACCTCCTCGATCAGATCTCAAAGCTTTGATTTCATGACCGCTCTCCTTCTCTACAAGAGCTTTGAAGTTCTTGAAAGCAACAAAAGCTTCTGATTTTTGTTTTAAGAAATAAATCCAAGTTTTTCTACTAAAATCATCAATAAAGAGAATGAAATATTTACTCTTACCAAATAAAGATGGATTGATTGGTCCACACAAGTCAGTATGCACAAGTTGCAATGGCTTAGTTGCTCTTGATGTGGCTTCTTTAGGGAAACTTTTTCTAACTTGCTTGCCAAGAAGACAACCTTCACACAATTGATTTGGATGGTTGATTGAGGGCATCCCTTTCACCATACCCTTTTTCCCCATAATTTTAAGTGCACTAAAGTTCAAGTGGCCATACCTCATATGCCAACGCCATGCTTCATCTTGGACACTCATCTTCAAACATTTTGCTTCAATAGTTCTTAGGTTCAAGATAAACATTCTATTTTTTGACATAATAACTTTAGCAATTAAATTATTATTTTGATCTCTAAGCCAAAGATATTTATTTTTTCATGAGAATTTCATATCCTTTTTCAAGAAGTTGACCCAAACTCAAAATATTACTCTTTAATTTAGGAACATAGTATACATCACTAATCAACTTATGGCTCCCATCTTTAGAAGATATTAGAATTGTACATTTTCCTTCAATTTTCACTTTTGATGAATCTCCAAAGGAAACATTTCCATTCATCTTTTCATTAAGCTCCACAAATTTCCCTTTGCATCCACACATATGGTTACTTGCACCATTGTCCAAGTACCATGAACTATTAGCATCTCTCTCTTCTTCCTTGAGTGTTAGCAACAAAGTTGACTCTTCATCTTCGTCAATAAGATTAACCTCTTCTTCCTCTTGATTAGGAGCATTACGACATTCCCAAGAAAAATGACCAAATTCATGACAATTATAACATTCAACTTTAGATTTGTCATACCTCCTTTCACTTTGATTATAGCCATAACCTCTTCCTCTTCCAAGAACTCTTGGTGATGAGTGACTTCTTTCTTCGTAGTTTGATTCACGGTTGAAACCTCTTCCTCTTCCTCCTTGGCCACGACCACGTCCTTGTCCTCTTCCTTGTTCACATCCATGTCCGTTTTGACTATTGAATCCTTTGTTATCCTTCAACGAAGCTTTGATCTTGAGAACTTGCTCTAATGGCTCCTCTTGCCTTTTCTTCATTCTTTCTTCTTGAGCTTGCAATGAACCTTCTAATTACTCAATGGACATTGAGTCAAGATCTTTCGATTCCTCAATAACACATACACATAGAATTTTCTCCGCTACATGAACATCTTCTATCTTGTCTCCATATCTCTTCATTTGATTAACAATTGTCTTCACCCTTGAGCAATAATCTGAAATTGATTCGGTATCCTTCATCTTCAAAGCTTCGAAATCTCCCCTTGGAGATTGAAGTCTTATCTTCTTCACCTTGTCAATGCCTTGGAGTGATTTTTCCAAAATCTTCCAAGCTTCCGTTGAATTTGTAGCATCGGCAACCTTCTCAAACATAGAATCATCCAAACATTGATGAATGAGAGTAAGAGCTTGTTGATCTTTCTTCCTTGTTTTTGCCAAAGCCTCCTTCGCTACTTGAGACAATGCCTCTTCATCTTGTGGCTCATCATAGCCTTTTTCAACAATCTCCCATACACCTTGAGAGCCAAGCAATGCTTTCATACGAAGGCACCATTTTTCATAATTCTCTTTCTTTAGAAGAGGAAAGTGAAAAGTAGTATAATCACGAGTCGCCATTTCTCAACTCTCACAACCAAGCTCTGATACCACTTTGTTAGAGAAATGAGGTATTTCTAATAGAAAACTCTCAATTTGCTTCATGCTTAATGTCAAGTACAAGTAGGTATTTATAGGTACAAATAGAAAACTCTAGACACAATTCTAGGAGCTTCCTAATTAATACCTCATTCTAGGAGCTTCCTAATTAATAGTGACTTCTAAGAGCTTCCTAATTAATAGTGACTTCTAAGAGCTTCCTAATTAATAGTGACTTCTAGGAGCTTCCCACAATTTTTTTTTTTTTGTAATTAAAACACTTCTAGATTCTTACATGAAATTCTACATGGTTCTAGAATTATCTAATTTCAAATTAGTAATAACAGTTGTGACTTAATCATGTTTGTTTTTGAACCGTCGTGAATTTTTAAACTTAGGTTGAGGAGTTAAAGGTTCATTTAGAGATTGAACACTAATTATGGAACGAAGGGAGGGGGAAGTGGATGAGCGATTATTGAAATAGTAGGGATGAATTGAAGTTACAGTAAAGTTGGCTTAAATATATATGTTTAGCTCTAGTAAATTAATTTCTGTTTTACCTTTGTGTTTGTAATTTTTTTTAACTTGTAAATTTAAATTTGTTTTAAAATTATTTTTTATAACCGTGACTGTAAAAAAAAAAATTTAGATGACAAATAGAGTAACGGAAAAAAATAAAATAAAAATTATGAATTTACGAAGACAAAAAAAAAGTAATTTATATAGACTAATCAATTATATTTTTATTTGATATTTTCATTCTTTAATATTATTAAATTTAAAATAAATAAAATTAAAGGGGACGAAAATAAAAAAAAATGCTGAGACAAAAAATATATTTAAGCATAAATTTTTAAATATACAATTAATATTATATATTAATATATAAAAAATTCATCAATTTCATTAGCAATAAAATAATAAAAAATTGAGTATTCGCCACTACAAGTACAATTATCATAAATTAAATGGTTCATTTACTTCATTATTTTAAAAGTATTCGTGCTTCATAGCCTTTGTGGGATGATGTCCTATAAGTTTGTGGCGATCTTATATTATTAATCATCTATGTATCGAAGAATTTGCATCGATTGTAGTATTTTTTCTTTTTTTACATTTATTATTATTGTCGATCTTGATCAAACTGTATAAATAAAAATAAATTTAAATTTAAATTTTTTATAATTTAAAATATCAAACTTAAACATAGACAGGAGGACATGGGAGTGCAAGTAAAGAATTATGTATGTGATTTGATTTTTATACGAATTCCAAATGACTTATAAATTGGTCAAATACCTAAGAGGTGATTTGATTTTTATACGAATTCCAAATGACTTATAAATTGGTCAAATACCTAAGAGGTTATGTTCTTCATAAGAAGTTCAATAGCTGATTCTTGATTTGGATTGTCTATATTTGAGTTGTTAAAGGTAGAGTAATTGAATAATAAAAAACAGAGTATTCACCACTACAAGTACAATTATCATAAATTAAATGGCTCATTTACTTCATTATTTTAAAAGTATTCGT
The DNA here is from genome assembly GCA_037974875.1 of Cicer bijugum. NCBI lineage: Eukaryota > Viridiplantae > Streptophyta > Magnoliopsida > Fabales > Fabaceae > Cicer > Cicer bijugum. The sequence goes on along the minus strand of JBBPBT010000629.1, from coordinate 2,812,916 downwards.
GCTTCATAGCCTTTGTGGGATGATGTCCTATAAGTTTGTGATGATCTTATATTATTAATCATCTATGTATTGAAGAATTTGCATTGATTGTGGTATTTTTTTTTTTTTTACATTTACTATTATTCTCGATCTTGATCAAACTGTATAAATAAAAATAAATTTAAATTTTTTATAATTTAAAATATCAAACTTAAACCTAGACGGGAGGACATGGGAGTGCAAGTAAAGAATGATGTATGTGATTTGATTTTTATACGAATTTCAAATGACTTATAAATTGGTCAAATACCTAAGAGGTTATGTTCTTCATAAGAAGTTCAATAGCAGATTCTTGATTTGGATTGTCTACATTTGAGTTGTTAAAGGTAGAGTAACTTTAGACCAATTTTGTGATAAAATAGAAGAGTATGATATTTATGATAGAGAGAGAATCATGAGAAAGAAAATAAAATGTAGAGAGATATAGAGAGAAAGGTAGAGAAGCCAAAGTTACACAATCTCAACCCGCATATTCTTTCGATTTAGATGACAAATGGAGTAACAAGAAAAATTAAAAAAAATATAAACTTACATGAACAAAAAAAAATGCGATTTATATAGATCAATCAATCATATTTTTATTTGATTTTTATTCTTTAATATTATAAAATTTGAAATAAATAAAATTAAAGGGGACAAAAATAAAAAAATGTTAAGAGACAAATAATATATTTAAATATACGATTAATATTATATATTAATATATAAAAAATTCATCAATTTCATTTGCAACAGAATAATAAAAAATATATTATTCACGACTATAAGTACAATTATCATAAATTAAATGGTTCATTTACTTCATTATTTTAGAAGTATTCATGCTTCATAGTCTTTGCATTTATTGTTGTACTAATTCGATCTTGTTCAAACCGTTTAAATAAAAATAAATTTAATTTTAATTTTTTATAATTTAAAATATCAAACTTAAACATAATCAATATGATGTGGGAGTGCAAGCAAAAAATTATGTATGTGATCTGATTTTTATATGAATTTCAAATGATTTATAAATTGATAAAATACCTAGGAGTTTATGTTCTCCATAAGAAGTTCAACAACGGATTCTTCTCATTTATCATTGATAAAGTGTATCAACGCTTTGGTAATTGAAAGTCTAAAAATATTAATGTTGTTGTAATTTTATTTGGGGATGAAGACGGACGTAGCCATGTGCACATTATTAAGTGACAAAACATATGAAGGCCAAAAGTTAAAGAAGGCTTAGGTGAAATTGTTTATCTGATACTGTTAATTTATTTTTTTAAATATAAAATTATTTTATTATTTATTTAATTTTTTTAAATATTTTTGTAGTTGTTAATTTATAAAGTTTAAAAATATTATAAGTTAATTTAAAAAATATAAATAATTATTTCATAAAAGTAATTTTATCATTTAAATATAATATATATTTTATCTTGTCATCATGTAGTATCTACGAAAAACATAATATGAAAAAATAATTTTATCTTATTTATTATTGTATAAACATCAAACACATATTATTAGTGTTATTATGTATTTACTTTATATGATTCTATTATTTGAGCAGCAAACTGGGGTCAACGACACTTATTTTAGAATAGGGTGAGGGTAGAACAAGAAAGAAGTAAGCACAAAGGAGTAAAATAAATTCTTTGAACTGAATTATTACTATAGGACAGAGTAGTTCCATACACCAGCTATTTTCGTTTGGACATTATTAAACATTTAAACTAATGCATGAGTTTTCTTTATTGACTAACAACTAATGCACGAATGAAGTTAATTAAAAGGTAATCAACCAAATAATAAAACAAAGTCTTAAAAATACAAATATCTCTAATTAACATGGAATCTTGGAGATGAACCACTCCATAACAACAATTGGAGCCTTGATCAGCACCAGAGCAAATTCAACTATGAGGGTCACACAAAGGCAACATGGACATATGCATGTCAAAATCAACCTGCCATCACATCACACATATACAAAATTAATTTGTGCTTAATATTTTTCCGATCGAAGAATCAAATTAAAAGAGGTACTAGCTAGTTAATATACTAGTAGATGAGAATTGAGAAGAGAAGGACTTACCCAACGATCCAAACAATAACACCTATAAGAGAGATGATGAGAGACAAGAAAGCAAAAGGCAGGCCCAAGAGAAACCCAAGAGGCCTGAATTTACAATCCTCATCACAGCAGCAACAACACATGGCTTAAATAATTAATCTGCTACTACCAATTACTACCTTGTTGAAGCTGTTAAATTATGAGAAGCCAAATACAAAACATGAACTACATATTATAGTCTATTATAATATAGTCGACGGAGAGCACAAGAAATGTTATGAAAATGAGTTTAATTAGAAGAAAATTAAAACAAAATTAATAAAATAAGAACTATGGGAACACGTAGTTAAATGATAGTTAGCCACCAAGTGTCCTAGAAAGAAATGGCTGTGGGTTGGTCACCAATACCAAAACCCCACGTTGAATTATCGCCTACGTCCTTCTTACATACAACCATTCCTCTCTGCTCACGCCACTTTCTTCTAAGTTCTAATTATGGATCAGTTTTCTCTTATTTTATCTTTTCGGAGACTTAAGTCAGACATTGAAATTGCAAATCCAATCTTGTGATGTCATGTCTCTGCATTGCCCATGCTAAGATTTGTTAGCAAAGATTAAAAACAAGGTACTTACACCATATTGTATCAATAACTGAAATCAATACAGTAAATTCTTATAAAATTATAAAATGTGAATCTGGTTCAAATTAAAATCGTACTCGCTCATTTTGTCATCTATTTCCGGGACAGGTCAACCTTTTAAATAAACCATGTACTTAGAAGGATTACTCTATGAAATCTGACCATAGATATCTTAGACAACCAAAAAAGGCAAAGCGAACTACTTTGCGTCTATCTGCCTAACCAGTTAAATTTTTAGTCTACCACGTTCTAATCATTCAGTGGCTGGTCATAATAATGTCTACCTATGCAAAAAAACAACTCTTTTATGCAGCAGGATTTGGCTTCAACCTTCTGCTCAAAATAATCAATACTTCTGCTTAATGTTTTCCCTTCTTTTGGGTCAATTAGGATCAACCTCCTTGAACCATACTCTCGGCAAATTACCTCCCAGAAACATTGTTGCTTCTCCCCTTCAATGAACATCTCGTTTCATATATTTGTTTTAATAGTTTACATTATAGTTAGAAGCACAGTAATCAATTGGAATCAATTCATTTGATAAAAAAAAATAATAATTTTGGTCATCTTTGAACCCATCATAAGAACTAACAAACACTATTAGCTCCAACCCAACTGCAGGCAGTGTCCTTAGATATTCCTCTCTCCTTCATTACTTCTCTAAGCTCACTTACACTATCCCATTTCCCAGCATCTGCCAATGTATTAGATAGTGCAACATATGCCCCCGGTCTTCCATTAGCGTTCAGCTTGAAAATCTCACTTGCAGCTAATTTCGCCATCTCAATATTACCGTGGAGTCTGCATGCACTAAGTAAAGCAGCCCACACGTCTGAATTTGGTCTCTCGGGTATCCTCATGGCAAACTCCCAAGCCTGATTTAGCCTCCCTGCTCGTCCTAACAGGTCAACCATGCAAGCATAATGCTCCATCCCTGGCTTCAGCATATATTCATTTTCCATACTTTGAAAGATCTCCCAACCCTTGTCCACAAGTCCAGCATGTGCACAAGCTGAGAGAGCACTAAGGAATGTCACGAAATTGGGTGCAATGCGGTATTCTATCTGCATCTTTTTAAATAGTTCAAGTGCTTCATCAGGAAACCCATTCTTCCCATATCCGTCAATCATAGATGTCCATGAAAAAACATTCTTCTCAAGCATGTGGTCGAAAACTCTTCGAGCATCTACAACTCTACCGCATTTGGAATACATATCTATAAGGGCACTTCCTAATTTTATGTCTGCAAAAAAAGGTGTCTTCATAAGCTGATTTTGAATTTGTTGCCCAATTTCAAATTCTGCAAGCACAGAACAAGCACCAATTACGCTAGCAAATGTGGAAACATTCGGCCTAAAGTTAAACCGTTGCATGTCAATGTAAACTTCAAGAGATCTCACGGCATATTCGGGTATTTTGCTGTAACCTTCAATCATAGCATTAAACACCACAACATCCTTATCCAATGTTTTCTGAAATATACATTCAGCGTCATTGAAATAGCCTGTATTCATGTAACCAGAGATGAGTGACGTTGAGGATATAACATTCTTCTCCGACATCACATCAAAAACAGTCCTTGCATAACCAACCCTTCCATTCTTAACATAAGAGTCAATCAATGCTGTACAAAGAACATCATCTTTCTCAACATCACATTTAAGAATCTGGGTATGTACCATTCTTCCAAGATCACCGAGCGTCGCAACATTAACACCCAAAGTAGACACCTTTAAAATCATCGAAAAAGTAAACCCATCAGGCTTTTCCTCAGACACCAAAAGCCTATGAACCAAACCAAGTGATTCATCAACCTGCCCTTGTTTGAGATAGCCACCAATCATGTAATTATAAGCAGACAAAGTTTTGTCATGCAAATCATCAAACACCTGGCGTGCGTATCTTAATGAATTAGATTTCAAGTAGAGTATAAGTAGTTTGATTGAAATGTTTGTGTTTGGAACAAAACCCGTTTTGAGGATGTGGGAATGGATTTTTTGGCCGTGGGAAGGAGTTTGGGAACAAATGTAATGTTGGAGTGTGTTTGATAAAAAGGAAGAGTGGGGAATGAAATAATGGTTTTGAAGAATTGGTTGATTTGGGGATATCAGTGAACTATGGAAGCTACGAGACAAGAAGAAAGGTCTGAATATTCCACTGTTCATCTTTTCTCATTGACATTGCCACAGCGCAAATCGGGTCTGAAATTGTTGACAGATAAATCAAACGAGGTATTTGTCACCAGAGTTGTGCTTTGTAATAATAACTTGTAAATAACTTCAGTCGATTTTATTCACATCATTTATATTTATTTTGTTGCCCATCCTATCCAATCGCTCATGTATGTTTTTTAGAAATATTTTAGTAATAACTTTTTTTTACAAAATAGTAACTAAATATTTCAGATATTACCTTGAAAAGTAATACTATGGTTAATTTGATTGTATGTATTTATAAAAAAAATTAATGAATACATAGAAATTAATCTAAAAATAAATAAATTTATTTTAGCTTATTTTTTCACATCTACTACTTAGAGCCAAAATGAGAAAATAAAATAAAGGTAAAATTATAATTTTAATCTTTTATTTTACTTAGACGTAGTACTTAAGTTATTTGATTGTTTTTTATTTTTAAATTAGTCTTTTATCTTTTACTTAAATAAAAAATCATGCATCTTGAGTAACCGTTGATCTAGTAATTGAATATTTTTGTTTATTATTTATCCCAAAATCAAATGTTTCAAAATTAAGATTCTTTTGCATGTTTTTAAAATTTTTAGACCATTCAATTCTATTCAATTCAATTTAATAATATAAAGGAAAAGGGTAAATTTTACATGTTTAAGTTTAGTCTATATAGACAAAAACATTCTAACATTTGCAATGTGCATTGTGTACTCTTAGGATCATTTAGCCTCATCGTTGATATTGTATCATTCCCAAGAGAAACTTCCCCCACCACCAAAAAATTGAAACCGCCATTGTCACCCTTTGAGCTAGCAACAAATATTTATTTTAGGATTGCCATATCCGATTCCCGTTTTGTTTTCTTCGTGATACACATACAAATACTAGATTCTTTGGATGAAAATCGATCAAAAGAAGAAGGCAAAGTGAAAAAAGACCAAAGGATGTTAAATATATTAGAAAAAATGTCATAGAATACACCAATCAAAATGCTTCGAGTGTTACAAAGTTCTAAGCACCAGCATAATAACACTGATATTTCATTTACATATGGTTCCTAATTACTGTAACAGAACACCAAGATTGAATTGTGTGTAAGAGATGCTACAACAGTGAGACTTTCAATCTAGCTATTGATCAACTGCCATTGCTTCTGACCCTCCACTTGCATCATCCATCCCATTCTTAAGCTCCTCTGTTGCTATTCTCATCTCTTCAACTAGACTCTTTTGCTCTTCCTCTATTGTATTCTGCAACTCATCCACCTGCAAGAAGAATAAGGAAGGAGAATAAGTATTGTCGTCAACGTTTAAATTGACAAAATTATTAAATTAACTAAATAAGGGATGCCACGACTCCAGAATTTGGCATCATGATAATTGCAGTTCATAACATAGCCAATGAAAAGCAGAACATACAGGAAGAACAAGTTCGTGTGATGTTGGAAGTAAGAGATACATAGGAAATATATAACTTATTGTGAAATCCTTGAGCAAAAGTGCCTCGCTGAAACACTATTACTTGACTCAAATTAAAAACACTGAGTTTGTATTGGCAACAAAAGGTAAGCATAACAAAGAGTCAAAGATATAATTCACAACACAAATCAATTAATAAATACAAGAAAGGGAAACTGGTGATAACTGAATTATATAAAGATTAAGAATGAGAAATCGGAACTCTTTCCAAAATGTCAAATGTGGGTTATTATCATTGGAGAAAAACACACGGTCAAATTTATTACCTATGGAAATTAGGGGAGCTAAGGCATCAATATCATTCACACTCAAGTCCTGAGTAAAAAACTCCAAAAACAAATAACTGAAGAACGATGCATTTTATTTTTACCATGAAAGTATTCATATGATTACTTGGTTGGACAATTTTCAGCCCAATCACCAATTATATAATCTAAATTTTTTAGCATGGTTCAGAAGGGTTAAAGCAGATCATAATCAAATAACCAAAATAATGCTCTGTAAGATAGAATAATTGTCTTCCAAATGCATTTCAAACATTATTCTCCTTACCTTTGCCAAGTCTTAAAATATATATTAGATATTTATATTGAATCTAACGCATTCTTATAAAACCGGCTTATAAGGTGGACAGTGTCACTCTTTATAAAAACATTTCATGCTTTATCTCCTTTTAATGCGGGACTTGGATTTTTCCCAATACACCTCCTCACACTCGACACTGTTGGGTTTGGTGCGTGTGGATATAAGTGGTAGATGGCTCGATCGATAAGCTTTGATGCTATATTAAGTTTTTATATTGGGTCTAACTCATCTTTACAAAATTGACCTATAAGGTGAGAGGTGTCACTCTTTATAAAAACATTTCAAGACTTGTCTCTTTTCTATGTAGGACTTGGGTTTTTCCCAATAATATGCATGAGTTATGCCTTTCCGTCTATAGACAACTGTGCCACTACTACTAAGTACTACCTGTCAGACTACATGCTTTCTTTACTTTTTTGTTAGCATAATGTTCTCTATTTTTGTTTTTACATTCACTCTTACTTCGTCATTGCTTTCTTGACTTGGGCAATTCATATGCAAATTGGGTTCTTCTTCAACTAAAAGTTCAGTCACATGCTGTTCGAAACTGAGTTTTTAAAGTGTTTGATGTTTTCTTTTGTGGCTGATTTCAATTGAACTTGGATGGTACTGAAAACATAGTTGTCAATCCCGGGATTCTAGAAATACTAGGGCTCTTAGTTTTTCATTTATAATGGTGGTTTCATCCGAATACTGTTACATCTGAATCATAATCAAAATAATACATATCTGACATAATTTTCTCTATTTCAAAATAGTATGATTTGCTATATGCTACTTGTGCAATAGAATGAAAATATCTTCTCAACAGAAAAGTGGTACTCATAAGTCATAAGTAAGGCTGCATTCAGTCATTCACTAGACATAATTTTGAAAGTGCAAGAGATAATTAAGCATAACAAATAGATAGGCACAGAGCTAACATTAAGGCTGTGCTGAAGTTCTGATTAAATTCCTGCATTGCAAATTTCAAAGAAGCAAAAAGAACACAACAATCACACAAATAATAGCATAAACAATTAACCAAACTAAATATCTGGCACATACCACATGCAGCAAAAGGGAAAACTGCTTCTTCCGAAGCTCCAACAGTCTCGAACCAGCCGTATTCTCCGCATCCAAGGCTGCAATCTCTTTCTCCAACTCCGTTATAACCTTCATTGTCTCGGATCTCGGCGGCTGCAAAGCAATCAATTTCCTAATAGCCTCACACTCCTCTTTATGCCGTCTATCAACCTTACTCTCTTCCAATTGCTTCTTAAGATCCTCAATATCAACCTGCGCCTGCAAGATCTGTCGATTCATTTCGTCTTTCAACTCATTGAAATTGTCCTTCTCCCTAACATTAGCCTCAACAATGGCTTTGCTTTTCAAAAGAGGAATTTCAAATGTGGTAAGTTCCTGCAAAAAAGCTCTGGCGAGTTTTTCACAGTCATTGTAGTTATCTTCTTCTTTGTCTACCTCGGAGACGAAAGAAGTAAACTTTTTCTGAAGCTTCTTCAATGGAGGTTCACCTCTAGTGGTTGTTGTACGTGTGAGAAGCCTGTGTTTGATAATTACATCATCTTCAGAAGGACCGAATGCATAGTTTGCTGCTACTGTTTCTCCACGAGCTGAAACCTTTCTCACTTTTCCTAACATCTCGATTTCTTGATTAATCACAAAGAAAATAGATTCTCTTTTAGAATATGATTGAAAAATGGAGATCAATTTAGGGTTAGGGTTAGGGGTGCATTTATATGAATTATTTGATAATATGAAATGTTGTTTTTGTGTGCTGAAAATTAGAGAGTAGGGAGACTAGAAAGAACCTTTTTGGGGGCAGCGAGTGCGGTGGTGAGCTCGGTGTCTGGCTGAGTTACGGTGAGAGCAGTTCAGTTTTTGGTTCTGGTTTTTTTTTTTGTTGTCAAAGGTTCTGGTTCAAATGAAAAAGAAAAAGATATCACTTTGGAGAGAGAACGGGCTAAATGTTGAGAAATGTACCGGGCACCCCACCTTTGTATCTGTCACCCTCAATAATTTTTAATGACCATTATATTCTCTGTAAAAAGTATAAAAGGAAAACTATTTTGGTTTTAGACTCACTTTCGAAAATATTAAAAAATATTTGTTAACTTCGAAATTTTCAAAGTTCCAAAGCCCATTTTCAGTAAGATTTTCGAAAATTTTGTTTTTATGAAACATTCGAAATGTAAATTTTTTCAAACAATAGACAATTTCGAAAGTTTAGTTGCATTTTAAATTTTCGAAGTTAAATATGCATTCGGAGATTTGGGCTTGTTCTAAACTTTCAAAGCACAAACATTTTTTTCGAACCTTTGAGGTTTAACAAAACTTTCAAAGCACAAACAAAGCCTCGAACATTTGAGGTTTAACTAAACTTTCGAAGCACAAACAAAGCCTCGAACCTTTGAGGTTTAAGTAAACTTTCGAAAGAAATAGCATCGAAGATTTGTGGTTGCAGGAGTTTCGAAACTTCGAACTTTTGCCCATTCACAAAACTTTCGAAATGTAAAATGGCTTGGCTTCGAAAGTTTCCATACTCCTAAAGTTTAGAATCTAATTTTCGAAAATTTAAAATAATTGAGATTTTCGAATTTTTTTTTAATTTTTTTTTACACCAATATTATGTTATAAGTTATTATTATGTTATAAGTTAATATTAATTTATAAGTAAATATTATATTAAATTCAAGTTATGAGTAGATTTTTAATTAAATTTGTTACTAATATTGAAATTATGTATGAGTAGAGTTGATGTTTCTGCTTCAAAAAATGTTATAGATTCTACAGAAAAATTCACCACTGATCAGGTATTAATATTATTACTGATGATTAATTATTCTGATTAAATTTTTCATCACTGATCAATTAATGTTTTATTTGAAATGTATTGTGTAGGTATTTTCTTCTCGAGAAGATGTATTTGAATGGGCAAAAACCATTGGAATACAAAATGGAATTTTAATTGTTATCATTCGATCAGATAAAGCAATTGGAATTAGGGGAAGAAAAGACAAATTAATTTTGGGATGCGAAAGAGGTGGAAGATATAAATCACAATCAAAATCATCAGTAACTTGCTCTCATAAGGAAAACTGTCCATTTACTCTCAAATGTGTACCATTACTTGGCGGTGAAGGATGGAAAATTAGTGTTCGTTGTGAGACACACAATCATGAATTACTTGATACTGTAACCGGTCATTCTTATTTGGGGCGTTTAAACGAAGAAGAGAGGAAATTTGTCAATGATATGACAAAGTATAAGCTTGCACCCAGATTCATTCTAAATGCTTTGAAAGTGAGAAATGAAGCCAATGTCATTATTCCCAGTCAAATATATAAAGCAAAGAATACTTATCGATCATCATTGAGAGGTTCGTGCACAGAAATGCAGCATCTGTTGAAGTTAATACAAGAAGAAAATTATGTGCATTGGACAAGAAGACGGGAAGATTCGGATATTTTGAGAGATATTTTTTGGACGCATATTGATTGTATAAAGTTGTTAAACACATTTCATTTTGTTTTGATATGTGATAGCACATACAAAACAAACAGATATCGGTTACCATTACTTGAAATAGTCGGTGTCACATCTACTAGTTTGACATTTTCAGTTGGGTTTGCTTAATTGGAACAAGAGCGACAAGATAACTTCATGTGGGCATTTGAAAAGGTACAAATGTTGTTCAAATCTGAGTCTTTGATTTCTAAAGTTATTGTGACTGATAGAGATCTTGCCATGATGAATGCGATTAGTGTTGTGTTTCCAACTTTAATACATTTGCTATGTCGTTTTCATATTGAAAAAAATGTTGGGGCAAAATACAAACAATATGTCAAAAAGGATAGACAAGAAGAGGTAATGGATTTATGGAAAAAGATTGTCTATTCGACTAGTGTGGAAGAGTATCATCATCATTTGCAACAGTTTGAGCTATTGTGTGCCGAATATATTCTTTTTGTTGATTATGTGAAAGATTCATGGTTAACACCTTACAAAGAAAGGTTTGTCAAGGCTTGGACCAATAGAGTTATGCATTTGGAGAACACAACATCTAACAGGTATTTTTAAAATATGATTTGTGTTGTTTTAGCAAACATGATTTACTAGTTTGTGTGATGTGTTATTTAATTTATTTGTAGAGTTGAGTCTGCTCATTGGAGATTGAAAAACATGCTTCAAACTAGTTTGGGTGATTTGTGTAAAAGTTGGGATGCAGTGAATATGATGTTGAAGAACCAAATATATATTATTCAATCTTCTTTTCAGAAAACCATCAAGGATGTTGAGCACGGGTATAATTTACAATTTTTTCAAAATCTACATCACCGTGTATCAAGAATATGTATGAAAAAAATTTATAAACAGTTGGAAAGGGTGAAGATTGTTGGTACTAACACTGCAGAATGTGGTTGTTCAATTAGAACAACTCATGGATTACCATGTGCTTGTGAGTTGGCTATGTTGCAAATATATGGTAATGTTATCCCTTTAAGTAGCATTCATGATTTTTGGAAACAGTTAAGCATTGCACATGAATTAGAGGATGAAGAATCTTTATCAGATTATGATTTTTCTGAAGAGTTGGAAGCAATGAAAGCGTACATGAAGAAACACAATATTATAAGTCAAAGGATATTCAAGGCAAAGGTGCGTGAAGTTGTATTTCCACATACCACATCAATACTTGCACCACCAGAGAAAGTGAGAACCAAAGGAGCTGGTAAAAAGAAAAAAGAATTTGATACTCCTCGTGATCCTTCATATTGGGAGTATGTTGATGCCTCTCAAGAATCTGCAAATGCAATGCAACCATCTCAATCATCTCAACGTTCTGCAAGGCAACAATCTCAATCATCTCAACGTTCTGCAAGACGATATTTTAAGACACAATTTCCTACTTATATACATCCGTATATTGATGAGATAGTAGATGTTGTGGCTGATGGAAATTGTGGGTTTCGTGCAATTGCAACATTGCTAGGTTGGACCGAAGAATCTTGGGCTTTAGTTCGATCACAATTGGATAAAGAGATTGGTCTACATAAAGATGTTTATTCTAATGTTTTTGATGACAATGTTGAATCAGTGCGCAACTCATTGAAAATATAAAAATTGGGTGCTCAAGGAAAAGATAAGTGGATGTCTTTACCTGACTTAGGTTACGTGATAGCAACACTATACAATGTCATATTGGTGTCGTTGTCTCGTAATCTGAATATGACATTTTTCCCGCTAAACAAATCACCATCAAAAGATACTTCTGCTCACTCTTTACTAGCAATTGGATTTGTTAACGACAATCATTGGGTACAGGTAAAATTAATGTTGTTTATCAAATTAATATTAAAAATTTTATTATTTAGATAAAATTAATACTTAATGTTTTTTAACCTTTTTTATTCAGATCAAATTGAAGTCTGATTGTCCTTTATCACCTACGTCACAAAAATGGAAAGACTTTTGTAGTGACACAACAAAGACTTGGGAAGTAGCTTATGCAGCACGTATGAAACATTGGGAATGCATCGATCCATCATTTATTAGATCATCATTTGTTTCATTAAATGAAGATTAGCATATATTGTATTTAATTTATCAGATCATCGTGTAAAACGTTCTCAAGTTGATTATATTGGAAAAAGACTGAAATCGGGTTGATTTCAGGACTGGACGTAGGCTATCATACTGATAACTGAACCAGTATAAATCCCGGTGCACAATCTTCTTAGCTTTTCTATCGTTTTAATATTGCATGAATGATTAATCTTGATAACACATAATATCTCATACATAACACAATATATCTCAAATATCTCAAATTGCATCACATAACACATATCAAATTACATCACATAACACATATCAAATTACATCATTATACAAAAGACTTAACTCACTTAAAATCTCATGAATTTCACTAAATGGACGAACCAAATTAATGGCTCTACATACAAGCTCAACTGCTCTACGATCTCGGTCAGAAGATGATGGACCAGCATGTGCAGGAGATGATGGACCAGCATGTGCTGGAGATGATGGACCAGCATGTGCAAGAGATGATGTACCCCCATGTGCAGTAGGCGGAGGGATGATTAAAGGATGTGTAACACTCATATACCATGCATAATAGTCTGTAGTTACCTCTCCAGGAAAACTCGCAACATAATATAATCTTCGAAACGCCGCTACAGATGATTGCATAGTAGTCTGCCACACTCAATCTATATTGTTCGGCCTCGGAGGAACATCAGGAGGAATGCACTGAATACGACCAAATTGTCGAAGACATCGCTCCGGCAAATATGGTACTGAGAGTCCATCAAATCGAAGATAACCAGAGAACATCGAAATCGATTCAAATGGATGATTAGCTCGATCATCATCATATGGTGTAAAGACTACATCATCGAGCATTAATGCATCAAGTCTCTGGCGATAGGTCACTAATCCACCTTCAACCGCATGTTTTGCAGTCCACTTACATGCTCTTGGAAGATGTGCAGGAACATCACCTCTATTGCCCCGCTTACAAATCCTAGGGAAGTGTTCGTAAATCCAGCACTGCAACATTCATAACATAATAAATAATCAGTAAAGTAATTACTTATTTTAAATAATACAACTTAATAAATAAAATAATTAAATAATAGGATATACCTGTAATAGAGTCATGTAACCTCCCAACTGTCGAGTGTCGTGGATAGCCCATCTCCCAGGTTGTCATATAGGAAAACCAATGCCGCAGTAGCCCATGAATAGTCTCGACAACGATCCAAATCAATAAATAAACAGATGTATTTCGCCTCCACACGCGTATGTGTTTTATCGGCGAAGATTGTGCTGCCAACTAAATGCAATAGATACATTCTAGCCGCACATTCAAACTGATTAGTTTGAATGAGACGAATATATAAATCATGTAACCATTGCAATCTATATTGGGCACATTTATTATAATTAATCTCAGCAAAGGATTCTTCCCATGTTGCACCTAAATACTTATGTGCAGCTTTTGCAGCATTGTTGGTGTTCATATTCACATGTGCACTAAAAAATTTACCATGGGGTGATATATGAAGGAGAGTGGCAACGTCGTCTAACGTAATAGTCATCTCCCCAATTAGCAAATGAAATGAGCTGGTCTCCCTGTGTCATCTTTCAACAAATGCGGAGATCAGACCAGCATCAACCACAGTGAGGTAAGCTGAAGATAAATGTAGCAGGCCAGATTTCCGAATCCAATGCTCTACAAGATCTGGCACAGGTACTTCTGCAAACTTCTTCAACTTCAAGCCATGAGTAATTTACCTTTAACGATCCACGATCCTAGGAGTAAACAATTAAACAATTAAATATACACTAAATAAACTAACAGAAATAATTAAAAAAACTAAATTAAATAATTGAATTAATAATTTTAATTATTTAATTAATTATATAAACTAAACTTAAATACATTGAATTAATGATTGAATAAATATATTTCATTAAATAATTAAATATATTGAATTAATAAATTTAATTAAACAATTAAACATATAATCTTAATTAATAAAACATAAACTAAATTAAATAATTGAATTAATACATTTAATTAAACAATTAAACATATAATCTTAATTAATTAAACATAAACTAAATTAAATAATTGAATTAATACATTTAATTAAACATTTAAACATATAATTTTAATTAATGAAACATAAACTAAATTAAATAATTGAATTAATACATTTAATTA
>JBBPBT010000629.1:2787452-2797703 GCA_037974875.1 Cicer bijugum | reverse complement strand
ATTAAACATAAACTAAATTAAATAATTGAATTAATACATTTAATTAAACATTTAAACATATAATCTTAATTAATTAAACATAAACTAAATTAAATAATTGAATTAATACATTTAATTAAACAATTAAACATATAATCTTAATTAATTAAACATAAACTAAATTAAATAATTGAATTAATACATTTAATTAAACATTTAAACATATAATCTTAATTAATTAAACATAAACTAAATTAAATAATTGAATTAATACATTTAATTAAACAATTAAACATATAATCTTAATTAATTAAACATAAACTAAATTAAATAATTGAATTAATAAATTTAATTAAACAATTAAATATATAATCTTAATTAATTAAACATAAACTAAATTAAATAATTGAATTAATACATTTAATTAAACATTTAAACATATAATCTTAATTAATTAAACATAAACTAAATTAAATAATTGAATTAATAAATTTAATTAAACAATTAAACATATAATCTTAATTAATTAAACCTAAACTAAATTAAACTAAATCAATAAATTTAATTAAACAATTAATTAAATAAACTACATTAAATAATTGAATTAATAAATTTAATTAAACAATTAATTAAATAAATTAAATTAAATAATTGAATTACATAATTGAATTAATAAATTGAAATATACCTCTCCTTCCCATAGCCTCCGAGCAACATGGTGTTCATACTGTGTCAACAAATGTGTCAACATCGGTCCTCCAGGATATCCAGCATGTGCAACAGCATCATCAGCATGTTCCATCTGAGGCTCATGGATATCGTCCTCCATATGAGGCTCAGGGACATCGTCCTCCATCTGAGGCTCAGGGACATCGTCCTCCATCTGAGGCTCAGGGACATCCTCCTCAATCAGAGGCTCATGGACATCCTCCTCCATCTGAGGCTGAGGCTCATGGACATCCTCATCCATCTGAGGCTGAGGCTCAGGGACATCCTCCTCCATATGTGCATGGACAGTAGACTCGACGACATCATCATGGATGTCTTGTCTTCGACGACGCTGCCTAATTGGACGATTTGCTTCGTTTTGTCGTCTATTTGATGCTGTTGGTGGAATTCTCTCTGCACCATCTCCTCTATCACCACCTATAATCAATATTAAAAATATTATAACAACACAAATAAATAAATAATATAATAAAAGACAACAAAAATATATTATTTAATATATAATTATTTAAATCTAATCATATATATTATATAAATATAAGCTATTAAATTCAACTGATTAAAAATTTAATTTTTAATCAAATTACCTCTATCACCACCTATAATGTTGCGAATAATTTGGCCGAATGCACATCTCATCCTAGACACTGCAACATATCAATATACAAATATTTTTAAATAAATATTATAATAAAAGGCAAAAAAATGCAACAAATAAATAAATGCAACAAAAAAAAAAGCAAAAAATAAGGCAAAAAACAAGTCAAAGAAAAAGTCAAGGTAAAAAATTTCATCCTTCCATTTCGAAACTTTCAGTTACATTTCGAAAGTTTCAGGACCAATTCGAAACTTTCACTTCCATTTCGAAAGTTTCAGTACCATTTCGAAGATTTCATTCCAATTTCGAAAGTTTCCATCTGGGTTTCGAAAGTTTAAAATGTTCGAGCTGTATTTCGAACCTTTCAGGATGAAGAAACTTTCGAAGTTCAAACTGCTGGGTTTCAAAGTTTCGAAGTTTAGATCAAACTTTCGAAATTGGAAAAATTGGGTTTCGAAGATTTCAGATGCATGCAAAAGTTTCGAATTTCTGGATGGAACCTTACTTTTGACTTTCGAAGATTTCAAATTTTCGAGTTCTGCTTCGAATTTTCAAAAGTTTGGAATCATTCAGTAAAAAAATTGATTGTAAAAATTTATTTTGGTTTTTATAGAGGTAAATGAGGGCAAATAAGTCATTTATGCATGGCTGGGGGTGGCAGGTACAAATGGGGGGTGCCTGGTATAAGCCTGCTAAATGTTTTTTAAATTTGTGACCGGCCCATTATATTCTTTTTTTTTTTTCCAGACATTTCAATGTTTACTCACAATGTAAAAAAAAAACAGTATTGAATTGGAACTTTCGACATCATCATTAACCAATTAATTGAATTTGGAAATTCGAAAAAAAAACACTGAATTTTTTTAGGGGGAGAAGTATCTTTCTTTTTTTTCAACTTATATTTGATCCAAATTCGTGGGTTGCATAATAAAAAAAAAACAATTTGTTGGATACAATTAATTTACAAATTTTATGAATTATTTTTACAATTAAATAAATATACAATGAGGTTTAATATTGTTAAGAGTTTCATATCAACTATTGATTTGAACTGGATTAAGAAGGATGGTCAGACTTAATTGCCAAACATCTTTTTGTATTTTGAAATGGAGGTTGTACCTGCAAATTTTGAGACTTAAGTTAATATATGAGTGATATAAGTAAAAGATATTAAATTATAAAAAGTATACATTCTACTCTGTCAGAAGTAAGAACAACACCGTATAGTGTAAGGTTTAGGTTTGTTGAGTTTAGTTATGAACCAAATAGCGTTGGACTTGTGTGCACAAGCAAGAAAGGATCGGGCCTTGGGCTGATCTCGGAACAATGATTAAAATAGTTCCAAATAATTAGATTTTATATCACACATTTTAATTCCTACCTCAATATTATCCTATTTTCCTATTTTTATGAATTTCCAAAAATACCCTTATAAAAATATATCCTTAAAAAATACAGATTTTTTTTTATCGGATATTTTGTTTATGAAATTTCTCATATACAATTTTTTTTTTATACATAAAAAATTTCGTTTAAGAAAATTTGTAGATACAATTTTTTTTCATACAAAAACTTTTAGAGGTTTTAATATTTTACATAATGGAATTTCAAATTTTTGGTGTGTTAATTTTTAATCCTAATATTAGAAAAACAAAATCTCATATTAAAAATTTCGTATTTGTATTAAGTAAAAAATAAGTCTAATTTTTTGAATGAAAATAGTAGAAATTAAAGTAAATTTTTCAAGAATTGTGGAGAAGGCATCAAAGTGAGAGATAGATATGAAGTAGCATATAGATTGAAGTCGTTGGTGTCACCATCTATCTGTCTGATTATGTCACTATCAGCACGTCTCTTTTGATCGTGCACTGCAATATGTTGCCTTCATTTTTAAAATTGCAATATTTTTTCCTTTTTCCACCGAAATAATAATTGATTAGGAGGATAACCTTTATTTATTTATTAATTAATTCATTAATGCATTGACGCTACTGAATCTATTTATTTATTTAGTAACTGGATCTTCCATCCCTTCATTTTCTACATCTCATTACCATTGACCGCACACTTCTCTCAAACATGACTAGACCTACGTTTTATCTTTTCGGCGATTCAATCACTGAGGATTCCTTCAATCTTGGTGGTTGGGGTGCTTCTCTTGCCAACTATTTCTCTCGCACGGTAATAATAATAATAATAATAATAATAATAATAATAATAATAATACTATTCACTCTTTCATGTTTTGTTTTTTATTTCCTCGTTATGGGTTTTTCGATTTTATTGTAAAGTTTGAAACTTTATGTAAATTGGGTTTCTTTTGTGTTGTGTAACAGGCTGATGTGGTGCTTAGAGGGTATGGTGGTTACAACACTAGATGGGCACTTAAGGTGTTGGAAAGGGTTTTCCCTTTCTCACATGATGGTGATGCTGGAACTCTAACTGCTCCAATTGCTTTGACCGTTTTCTTTGGGGCTAATGACGCTTGTCTTCCTAATAGATGCTCTGGTTTTCAAAACGTACCTCTCCATGAATATAAGGACAATCTTCGTTCCATTGTCTCATTCTTCAAGGTAATCTATATTCATCTTGTAGTAACATATTTTTTGGTTACAAAATTATTAGGTAAAAGATGTATGGTGTTGAAACCCAGGAAAAGGTCACTGTTGTTTATTGGCACAAAAGGGTTCTTTTTTAAGTTAAAAATATAGTTTTGACCTATGTGGGTTTGATAAGCGTGCTTAATGCTTTGAAATGGTTGCGTATATTGCATGTAACAAAATGATTAATTATTTGTCATTTGGTGGGGTTCGTTGCTACCTATCATGATTTATTAGTATAGGACAAACTTTTTGTGCATTTTTCTTCGTGTTTTTTGTGTTGTTCCTAACTTAAAATATACTTTTTCTTGATTAAAACAAACTGAGAAAAAATTATAGATTTGAAGAAATCGTATGTAGTTATGAATATTTGAAGTTAGTAACAACATCAAAAGCACTAAGAAAATGCACTTAAATTTTATTGAATTCTATCTTTGTCATTCAATATAGGATCTTCTTGATTTTTGGGATTTAATTAATGGAGTCTTATATAGGTAGTACATTTATTTATCGACTGGGGTAGTCAAATATTGGTTGTGGGGTTTCAGGAATAGAATTGGAGAAAAGGGGCCCTTTTAGAATAGCCTAGATGATATATGTCAAATGAACACACGTGCAGTGGGTGTGGTTATAGGGCCACTTGTGTGTGATCAATAATAATACATACACTCACCAAAAGGGTTTGTATGAGTGGAGTTTGCACGAGATGCTTGTGTAAAGCTCCGCTTTTTATTGGTTTTTCTTTTTGGGGGATTGAATAGGATCATAGTGTAGTGTTGATTTCACAACCTAAATAAATAGTCTTTTTTTTTAAGAGTGTCTTTATTTGGCTCCCATGCAATTATATTATCATTCGGTTTGGTCGATTATTACCTGTTCCTGTTAGGTAGGAATGCATGTTAGTGGAAGACTGTCCCCTCTCTTTAAGGATTAAGATATCTGTTCCTGAAGGAAAGTATTTTGACTGTTGTGTGGTCCATAGGTTGATCATTGCTTATTCTTCTATTAAGAAAGTTGTTGATCATTATGTATACATATGTAGGCAAATTCTAATGTGGTTTGGGTACCTGAAAATTGTTCAAAACTCTAATGACATTACGCGTTGTTTCATTGAAGAAGTTCATGACCCTCTTCATTCTCAAGGCTAATAAAGTGACTTGATTGAAGTTTGTTCAATAAAAACAAGGGAAACAAGCACCTGTCTCTCAAAATTGAATTCGACGAGTAAACACCAATCAAGTCACCGTCTAAACCGTAAGGTCGAAGACGGTCGTGGACTTCTACTTCCGAGTTAAAGTTTCGGGGTGGTTTTTAAGCACTTATTCATAGTGGACTATATGTTGTGTAGGTCCATCAAAGCACTCCTAATATGTATGTGTGTAAGTGTGTGTCATATACAAGGGCAATTCATTGCAAGAAGCTTTCATTAGTTATGATCCAGGGAAGTAGATGTATGCAATCTTACCCCTACAAACAGATAGTATATTTTTAGGAATTTAATAACCTCTAGATCACAAGGTAGCAAGTAGCAACCTTACTGTAACGCCAAGGCCCGTCCTCAAATCAAATGAATATATTATAAATTTAAAATTCAGATCTGCAATGCTTTATTCTTTTTGGAAGAATAGATGAAAATATTAGTTTAGACTTCATTGGTGAAAAGGTTAAAAATTGATTGGGAAAAGTCACACGAGTTATTTGTTGTTTACTCTGTGGGTGCTAGCAGTGATTGTCTTACTTTGTAACCTAAAAGTATAGAGTAGCCTATTGCATTCTCTCACCTTCAATAAATAATTACATTCCCCTCCACTTTTTGGAGGCAAAGCTCAAGAGCTAATTGTCTCTTAATTTATTCCAGATACCGACCTTGGACATTGTGACTTGAAGCTGTTATATAAACTTTAAACATATAAAATGCCAGATATCACTGATTCACTTTTATCATGGCACTTTCTTTTAATATTTTCACTTGGGATAAATGTTATCACAAAATGTAAGACCTAAATTACATCTCAGCATCACCAAAAGAAACCTGCCCTCACTATTTTTTGAATTCATATAGTTTTCTAGATTAATTTTTTTGTATCTGAATGATGGCATGTAAAGACATCACTATAACGATTGTGATCCAAACTAGGTTGGCACGAACAATTACCAATCATTTGCAGCACGTCAAACTTTATAGTTTTCTAAATTGGGTAGTTTAGAATCAGCTTTATGGAAACATGAGACAGTGACAGTTACATGCATGCCTTGCAGTTCTAGAGGAGATTGCTTTAAATTTCTTTATAATAATAAGTAAATTAATATTTGTTTTTATTTCAATTCTAGGCCTCTTGTATAATTGGTATAATTGGATATTGCAAATTTCCTTTGAATTTCAGAAGCGATGGCCTGCAACTCATGTTATCCTAATAACTCCTCCTCCCATTGATGAAGATGCACGACTTAGGTACTGTTTTATCGGCCTTTTTGTCCTTCATGTTGTCAGTGATTATATAAGGTTTTATTTGTTTGCGAGTTTTAGCCTATGTTTGTTTTGCTGCCGGAATTCAACTGAACAAAAGATGAATGCAAAACCAAACATATACTTAGATATATAATGCTATTGTGGTTAATCATACTCGAAGAATTTCTAAAAATATTTTGCAGACATCCGTATGTGGACAATCCAGAGGGTCTTCCTGAAAGGACAAATGAAGCTGCTGGTGAATATGCTAAAGCATGCATTGCTGTGGCCACTGAATGTCAAATTCCTTTCATTGATCTCTGGACCGAAATGCAACGGTTCCCTCACTGGAGAAAAGACTATTTAAGGTTTCTAAATTTTTTTACCTTCTTTGTTTATCTTTGCTTATAGCATTTGGAAGTCTTGATGTTAACAGTATATACTATTTACCATTAAATGTAAAATACTAATGAACGTGATGGCTTTGTCTTGTAACTTATCTGAATCTGAATCTTTGTTGAATTTTCATCACTTTATAATATAAAAGCATGTGAAGTTTTCATTGCTGACTTGATATGAATATGCAATTTTGTTCGATGAAATGCAGTGACGGTTTGCATCTGACAAATGAAGGGAATCAACTTGTCTTTCATGAAATAATCAGAAAACTGAGAGAAAAAGGTTTATATATAGAATCTATGCCAGTTGATCTCCCTCTTATAGGTGATATTGACCCTAATGACCCCATGAAGGCATTTCTTTAGTAACAGGATGATTGATATAGTACAAAAGGGGTAATCCTTTTGTGAAATTATTGTACTGTTGTCATTATTATTAAGATATATGTAAACAATACATTGGGTGAGGGCTATATGTTTTTCCTCTCTGAAAGTATTACATATTTCTCTATGTTTAGTGTCAGTGAAACAATTTGAAGTTTGAACTGTTTGTATAATAAAATGCAATTGTTTGATACATTTTATACCCTCTCACAATTCTGTTAAATAAAGCCATGCATTTGGATATAAAGTCGGATCTCATTTCATGTTGGAAGTTTGGTTCATGTTCAAGTGAATTCTCAGCATCATTTAACAGAACTCATGCTATTAGTATATATAAGATAAGATAGAGGTATGTAACTTTGGGGTGTCCTAAGGAGTATCTCAATTTTAAAAATGAGGAAGAACTCATGCCAAATTGACCACCACATGCGAGTTATCGTATGTCCGGCTCGGCCGGGCCTGTGTCTTGGCTACGTGGTGTATTATTTTTTAGGATATAAAAATTAATAAATTAATTATTTAATTAAATGAATGTTTGTGTTTTTATCTCTAATTGATACGTTAATTACGTAATTGCCTTCCACTAAGTTAACATTCAACATCTGATCCAATCAATTTCTTGCCTCCGATTTCGCGCTTTAGTTTTGTTGGTCAAAACTCTAATCGCTGGTCTCACACGTGTATTATTGTCTGGTCAAGAACTTAAGTTAAAATTGAGTGTACGTTTTTGTGGTCAAACAAATTGTGGCGCACATTTATGTGGTCAAAACTTAAATATTAGAGTACACATTTAGTGTATCGGACCAAATGAATCACACTTTTCTCTTTGATGTGGATTTCTTCTATAAATAGAGAATTCTCATCAGTTGGAAAAGTACACCAAAAGCACTCCGCATCTAAGACTTTTCTCTCTTCTCCCCATTTCTTACTCACTTATTCCTTTTCTTTCGAATGGTCTTAGTGTCATATTACGAGTGGTAGTCATTCAAATGTGAGGTATAATTCTAAAACAGTTTTCTACAATGCAGTATAACTCTGATACAATAATATGAACTGTCTTACACAATTTTGGACAATGTCTCAAAACGTCTTAAAGAGAACGACATAATCCGCGACTCAACCTAATAATATTTTTGATGACATAAACTATAATTTCAAAAAAAAATCGAAATTAAAAAATTAACAAAAACGTTAAGAAGAAGAATAGGAAAACTTTACAATGGGTACTATTATTAATTAATTGTGTACCTATCATTAATTAATAGCAATCATTAATTATTATTATTATAACGAAATGTCTTGATTTGAAGTAACTTTAAGTTGTTACTTGTGGAATTAATTTACGACTTCTCATATAAAATGTATCATTTTAAAAAAAAAGATATATAAGTAATTGATATGATAATGATGAATATTTCGATATATTTCAGGTACCCATGCAAGTCACATGTAATTAGGCTAATTCCTAATACAAGGCCAGTAACTATAATTCATAACTAGACCATATATTTTAATGGATTCTTCTCTTACTTCCTTTGTTTTAAACAGTTCTCAATTAATACGTTTAAATTGATTAATTTAGATGTGTGTTTTAATTTAAAAAAAAACATTTTGTGAATCTAAAGAGACGAGAGAAGAAGTTATCATATAATTTTCATGGGCCTTTTAATCAATGATGCATTGGATCTGGGCCCTCAGGACTAAGTCTTCCAGGCAAACGTTGGCTTTCTTGTATTTCTGACAACCAGCTCCTCAGACTAGCAATATGGGCTCCAAAATGTGAATCTTTGGGCCTATTGCTCTTTAAACTCGTTGGGGTTTCCATAGGACGAGATTCACCACAAGATAATGAGAGGAACACAAGTATTAGGCACATCCAGAACCATTGTTTCGATTTCAGCATTTTTATATGATGATGATTTTTATGAAAATCTTAGGTTATGGTATGGAACACTAAAATTCAAGCGTTAATATATAGACGAAAAGAAATAGTAGAGGTCATGCTACACATAGTTTTTATCTCAATATTTTACTATCACTTCTCGAATTCAAATAAGTTTTTTTTTTTTTTTACTTTAATAGATGTACTCTGTTCACATTTTTTTTCTAAGTTCTCTAGACTCTAGTAGTGGAGCTGCTATAAAATTTGACGACTTGGTCAATTTGCCGATTAGCTTGCTCTAAAGGCAAATCTTTGGTCGATTTGCAGATTCCACAATGTGAATATCTCACGCTCATTTGATACATATATGTTTTCATTTTCACATTTGTCTACTAATTGGCTTAAGCCGACCTAATATTCAAAGCTCAAGAAAGTTTGTGTACTTTATTATAATTTATTTATTTATTTATTCCAACCTATCTAACTTACCAAACATGCCTTAGGACATAATCTAAACATGGCGCGCCGTTAACTTGTAGCTAGGCGTCATAAAGATTGAACCGTCATTTATATGCTATAGTACTAAAATATTGTCCAAATAAAGCTATAGGCTTAAACTTCCGTGGCCCATTTAACTCAAAATGAAAATATATAAAACAAGAGGGTGCAAGCCAACTCAAAAAAATCAAAACACATGAGAGCCATTACCTTCCTACCCCATATATATATATATATAACATAATTGCTTATGTGGTCCTTTAATTTAACTTCATGTGATATTTCAATACTTTTTTTAATTAGTCTTTTATTTAATTTTAAGTAATAATATAATCTTTTATGTATTAAAATGTTAATAATATTATTATTTTTTATAAAAATTCCATCAAAAGTTTCAAACAAAACCCATAAAATTAATTATCATCTTCAATATAATACAGATTTTATCAAATTCATAACTCAAATCTTTAAATAAACTCATATTTTCATTCTTTATTTAATATTGTTGGAGATGAAAATATGAGTTTATTTGAATATTTGAGTTATGCATTTGATGAATATATGAATTTTTTTTAAATCGATATTGAATTTTATGAGTTTTGTTTGAAGATTTTGATAAATTTTCTAAATTTTTGTAAAGAAATGATAACATTGTTGATATTTTAAGATATAAAGGATTAAATTATTATTTAAAATTAAATAAAAGACTAAATTGAGAAGAAAATAAAAAAAAA
>JBBPBT010000629.1:2775140-2787144 GCA_037974875.1 Cicer bijugum | reverse complement strand
CCTTTATTTTGATTAAAAACAAAATTACTCTCTTAATTATCATTTTCTTTCATACTTACTTCATATATACTATGCAAAAACCAATAAGAATATGTATTGTAGATTGAAATTAATCATTTTTTTAAGATACTCATTTATTTAAATTAGTAAATTACATCAAAGATGACATTATAAATTTAATATAGTTAAAATCAAAATACTCACATATTTAGATTTATAGTATCGACGATCAAATTATTGATTGAATATTTAATAAATTGAAACTAATATGTCAATTTGAATCAAACAAATACTATACTCAGACGACAAAATCACAGGAAAATAAATCTATATAAAACTTAATCTTCTTAATCTTATAATAAAATAATTAATTAATTATGACAAAAAATATTTCTATGAGCACAACCCCAAATAAATATTATTTAGGCACGCACATAAAAACTATACATATTATTTAATTATTTTTTAAATAAATATTATTTGATTATTTTTTCTTCAACTTTTTTTTAAGAGAGTATGTCTAAATGGGGTGTTCAAGTATTATATCCACATAAAACTTTCTCTTATAAGGATATAGAAAACAAATTTGTGGACACCAAACACCTCTTTGACATTTTGAGTGAGAAATAAATTTAGAAACTAGTGTAATAAATATGATATGATAGTAATGTGATATGAAAAGAGATATAAAGAAATAAATGAAATGTCAAATGAGTATATAGATATTGTGAGTGTAGATGCACAATGGACATAATTTGTTCATAACATAATCCATATGCACAATTGTCTATAATGTCTCTCTCTTTCTCTTATTTTCTTGACAAGAGTCTATAGTATAATTTGTCCAAATTTTGATTTTGATTTATATTTAAGAAGTGAGGATTACATCACTTAACATCCCATCGATCTTGGCTTATTTAATATATATAGATCCCGTAAAAGAAATATGCCTTTGTTGGTAATCACACTAGTACAATTAAACTTTGTTATATCAGTTCTTATGTACATGTGAGATCTTGATTCAAATATAGTAAATAAATTAAAAGAACATGCCTTTGTTGGTCTGCATTGATATTAACACTTAAAAAAAAGAGAGAGAAACTATTTTATTGAACATGTTATATTAAAAACAAAAATACAAATAAATAGGAAATGAAGATTTAATTCCTCCTTTCCCCTCTCGTAATTAATAACGAGTCTAAATTGTCATCGATTGGTCTAAAGATTATTCGCGCATGTTTGTGACTGTCAATGAGTTTGACAAATGCACAACATTCTAATGTGCATTTGAAGTCATTTCAGAGAATTAACTGTTAATTCAAAACATATACTTAGTTAATGATGCCTTGGATCTGGCCCACCAGGGCTGAGACGACTCGTCCTAAGTGGTTTTTCCTTTGACAATGATAATAACCATGCTCGAAGATGATGCCCAACACTTAAATCTGAATCTTTGGCTACATTGTTCATGGAACCATGAGTACCCAGTGGACGAGGCTCAGAGTATGAAACTGAGACCAACACCAACATAAGAATAGCAAAGAACCTCAAATTTTCCATTTCTTTTACAATGTTTTAAGGTAAATATCAAATGTTCTAGCGTGTGCACAGAACCTGTATGTAAAAATGTATCAACTGTTACATGGAGTATTGAGCATAGGTTTGAAGTCAAAATTGTATGGTTTATATAGACCATAACATAATGCATATATAACTTTCTAAATATTTAATTTAACAATATGTGGGGTTCTCATGTACATGCATTGAGAAAAGGTCAGATGCATCATGTATATAAATAAAAAATCATGAGCAAGTAAAATCCCCCTTACGGGCTTTTCAATTTGCAAGCACTCAATGCCAGCTTCATTATCAATATTCTTTTACACATTTTCAGGTAAGTTTCAAATCTTTAATTGTTTCAAGCTGTAAGCATGCGCTTGTGTATAGAGACAAAAGAAATACTAGGTTTTATGGGGTCCACAAGTATATTATGTCTCAAATTACATGTGATTTTGTAAATTAAAAAAAAAAAGATTGTCTTAAATCATATGTAATTTTACAATATCAATTAAATATTAATGTTTCAATTTCTATCCTACTTATTTACTATTTATTATTCTTTCTACTTCAAATCCTATGAATTTATCTTTCACATACCAAGAAATAATTTTACAAAATAGGTTAAAATTTATCTCTCATATAAAATTAACTAAATTTGTGCAAAATTAGTGAAGTGACATATAATTTAGAATTTATTGGGACAAAATTGGAAAAAATGGAGTAGTAGATAATTTGTGTCTTTTTGTGTTTATATAAAAGGGGGGCACTTTCATAAATCAATATTAATTAAGAAAGCTGACTATTGGTTCAACGTTTCTATATATATTCATTCTGTTTGTTTGTTACTAATCTGCCAAATTATACACCTAGCTCTCAGAGAAAAGAACACACAACTTTCTTTTGTGAGGTGTACATGTCCATTGACATGTCTATTTTGTGATATATTATAAACTTTAAATTGAAAGATTTTGAAACCCATTCCATATCGCCGCTATACATATATAAAGATTGTCTTGTCCACTAGCATATGATTGTTATAATTATCCTCCATCTGATTTGTCAACGTTTCTGTCTGATTATTACTAAGTTTATTAACGACGCGTGACAATGTTAAATCCAATTAAAATTGCGTTTTGTTGATTCTGTGACGTAGTTAATTAGTTATATATCTGGTCTAGCTAGGTTTGGTCATTCAAGTTGCTATTGCATCTACAAAACATGCAATGTTTGGTCATTCAACGAAACTTGTTTCAAAATAATGTTATTTTAAAAAGAAAAGAAAGTGTTTAAAAATAAATGCTATTTTTGATTTTAAGATAATTTTAATTATTTTTTCAAGTGTAAAATTCAATTATTATTATTATTATGTACATTATTTTTTAAATTATTCAATAACAGTGTAAAACACATATATAGTTGATAAAAATAATTTAGTACAATAACTATTATTTTTCTTTTAATTATTCCATTTATCAATATGTATACAAATATCTTAAATTACATTCATTTTGAAATGGATAGAATATAATTTATCTATAACTCATTAACTATATGTAGTTCACAATTAATCAATTACACAAAGGATCTTGCTAAACATTTGTTAAATAATCACAAAACATAACTTTTGTATTAAATAGAACAAAAGTTAAACTCTCAAAGAATTAAATGCACAATTTTCTTGACATAAAATATTTCTAATACGATAAACCCTTTTTGTTTTGGTTGGATATGTGATAAAGGTTGAGAAATTAGCGGAGAAGAAAGTCACTAAATAAACTCATCATTGATATTAATTCAACTTATAAAAAGTAAAAACAAAGGAGAAAGGGATTTATACTAAGGAGTTAGTAATGGAGGACACTTAGAAGATTAACAAAATAAATTAAACTTACATCCCAACTAAATAAGACTTGGTCAATCTATCAAACTCATATAAAAGAAGCACAAATTTTATAGATTAAGGTATTCATATGATTATCAAAAATACACAACAAGAACCAAAGCTAAATTCCGTACAAAAGAAAAAGAACAAAGGCTAGATAACAAAATTCCTTTAAAAAGTATTAGATCACTCACATCCTGAAGTTCTATCGAATATGTTTCAGCATTTTAAATTCTCTCTATAGTAATAAAATCAGTAGAAACAACAATTTATTTATAACAACAATTCTCTCTATAGTAATGAGTTCTTTTACAATATAACAAATTAGAAAATAACACAGACTAAGAATT
This sequence comes from Cicer bijugum, assembly GCA_037974875.1. Classification (NCBI taxonomy): domain Eukaryota; kingdom Viridiplantae; phylum Streptophyta; class Magnoliopsida; order Fabales; family Fabaceae; genus Cicer; species Cicer bijugum. Next base: position 2,783,352 of record JBBPBT010000629.1, on the reverse strand, counting down.
ACTGACTATATATAACCGCCATCATTTTTTTTCTGCCATATCATTTTATAATGTTCTCAAATAACAGATCTTAACAATTTTATTTATGTGTTACATGCCAAGCACCGAACCAATTAGAGAAAAACTGTAGAAACAATCAATAGTCATGGTCATGTTCACTGTCAATGGCATGGTCATTCTTTGAAGCTATGGTGCTCTGTATATCTACTCTCCATCAATAATTGATGTTGCTATTTGTAAATAAAAACTGATTAAAGCTCATAGTATTATTTTTTTTATGACCGAAACAATTGTAACTTAATCGGTGTTGGTTTAATAAAAAAAGAACAACCTAATAGAACACAATTATATAGAAATAAAAGACAAATTTTTACATAATATTTTGCAAAGTTTCACGATTTTGTTACTTCGTAAAACCAAACATAATTTGAATAATTTTCAAACAGTGGCACATGCATTCATACATAAACAACATCTTGAATTACAATTACTATTTATGGAATAGTAAACATTTATTTATCATGTATAATTAATGGATTAATGCGAGGGAAAGTTAGTTGGGGTGAGATAGTGGAATGCGATGCAGCTTACTCCACGTCTTTCCCATTTGAAACTCTCACTGGGTTTGGTGGGAGAAAGATACTCAAAACATGATAATACTAACGCAGCAATAATCAAATGGTAGCAGCATTATTACTATTATTAAGTAGAAAAAACCATACAAACTAAATGATGAAAACCATTAAGCGCACTCTCATCTTTCCTTCTCACACCCCCTTCCTCCAAGACCACACCCTCCCTCTCTCCCACATCGACACCGATCGCAACCTCCACTTAACCTTCCGTTACCTTCGCACTTACACCGCCACAACAACAACCACCACCGACGACCCCTTCCACGTCATCACTTCCTCTATCTCAAAAACTCTCCCACACTACTACCAACTCGCCGGCACACTTCGCCGCCGTCAACACCATGACAACCGCCTCGAACTCCACTGCGCCGCCAATCAAGGCGTCCCTCTGATCCACGCCACCGTAGACTTCACCCTCGATTCCGTCAATTACCTCGATGATGACCCTGCTTCACCTTTCGTCGAACAGTTGGTGCCCGATCCAGAATCCGAAGAGGGAATGGAACATCCATGTATGCTTCAGCTTACTATTTTCAAGTGCGGTGGGTTCACTCTCGGTGCGGCGATTCACCACTCGCTATGCGACGGGATTGGTGGGACTATGTTTTTTAACGCGGTGGCTGAGTTGGCTCGCGGGTCGACTCGGATAACGGTGGAGCCTGTTTGGGATCGAGAGAAGTTGTTGGGTCCAAGGGACCCGCCACGTGTCGAATCTCGGTTGGTAGGTGAGTTTCTTAGTTTGGATAAGGAGTTTTTGGCTTACAAAGAGGATGTTGGTGTTATTGTGAGAGAGTGTTTTCATGTGATGGATGAGTGCTTAGAGAAGTTCAAGAGATCATTGTTTGACCAATCTGGATTCAACTTCACCACTTTTGAAGCTCTAGGTGCATACATTTGGAGGTCCAAGTAAGTTTGTTACTTTTCATTCATCTTTTTAGGGAAAATTTTCATGGATTTTTATACAATGTAATGTATAAAGAGTTCAATTTTCATATATTATTTATTTGAAGATGTTTTATAATTTCAATCAATTATGAATTGTAAATATTGATTATAATCTTAGTATATTAAAATTCATATGAGATAACAAATACTTAAAATTTAGTTGATGATATGATTTATATTCTGGTAATTGGTACAACAGGATAAAGGTTTCGCGAGTGAAGGAGAATGAGAAAGTTAAGTTTGCATACTCAATAAATATAAGGAGACTAGTAAAGCCATCACTACCTTCTGGCTACTGGGGCAATGGTTGTGTTCCAATGTATGTGCAATTAAGTGCCAAAGATTTATTAGAGCAACCCATTTGGAAAACAGCAGAGCTAATAAGAAATAGTAAAAGCAATGTTACTGATGAATATGTTCGTTCCTTCATCGATTATCAACATCTACATTTTGCTGATGGGATCACAGCAGAGAAATGGGTGAGTGGTTTTACTGATTGGAGACACTTGGGCCATTCTACTGTGGACTTTGGATGGGGAGGCCCAGTTACTGTTTTGCCACTTGCTAGAAACTTGCTTGGGAGTGTTCAACCTTGTTTCTTTTTGCCTTATTCAACGGCTGGTGTTGAGAAAAAAGAGGGGTTTAAGGTTTTGGTGTCTTTGACTGAGGAAGCTTTGTTTGCTTTTAGAGAAGACATGCTAATCTTTGCTACTAGTCAAGAGCGAGCCAAGTATTGATGATGGTTTGAGCCATTGATTTTGTGCAATAATAACCAAATAAAGACGAAGTCATCAACATATATATTAATTATTCGTACATAATAAATATTTCAGTATCTATCGTGAGATATTCACAATATTTTGATTAAAATTACCTCTAATAAATAAGGAATGAATTGATTAAATTAATTTAGACACTGATATTCATTCCATCTTCATTTTTCTCAATTTACAACAAAGAAATAAGAAAGGTCTTCATTTATTTACTTTAAAAAATTTACATGATTATTACTTATTAATTTGCTCTAGAATTAAAAAAAATGCATATCTTTAAAAATGACTGATTACTTTTGTTGTTTTCTGTTTTGGTTGATAAAATAAACATTAGACTAGATAATTAAATATGAAAGTTTTTCAAAACATTTTGAAATTACAATTAATTTTAAAAAAGTTCCAAATATTATTTCTCAGCATTTTCAGAAATACATTCTATTTAGTTAACTTTCATCTTCACTCTATTACAATTAAAATATAAAATCTATAACCAACTATAATTCTAACCACCAACAGTTCGTTAATTCTGTTCTCTTTCTACTATCCATATTCCATCCCCCTCATTCTCTTCATTTATTTTTTCTTTTAATAAAAACGCACAGCTTACTAAGTGCACCCTACATACTATGGGCTAACCCATTATGAACACTTATACTATCACCTTTCCTTTTTTCAATATATTTCTTTTTTCACAGTAAATTGGGAATAATCATATTATTCTTGATTAAGTAATTAAATGAAGTTATTCACTTGTTTTTTGCATAATATTTATATAATTATTATATGGAAAAAAAAGAAAGTATTTAATGATTCATTGATCTTACAGAAAAGAAGAGAGAGAATGAAATCTATCTATCTTCTTATCCGGATGGTGAGAGGCCAATAGAAAGCATGCCAGCTGCCATAAGTACTAAATCAAACACAAAGAAGAAATAAAGTTGAGCTGAGGATTAACCCAAACACTACCATGGCTTCAACACTCGGCACTTGTTCAATTGCGCTTCTTCCTTCACGCTATCATGCTTCTTCCAACCCTCTCATTCACACACTCTCTCTAACCTCAGGTATATAAATATTGCTTCACACTTTTTTTTTATGCCTTTTCTTGTTTCATTTCTGTTGATTCTGCATCCTCAAATTATCGTTTTTCTTTGAATGGTTGGGTTTGCAGGGAGAAAGTTTTATGGAGGAATTGGAATTAATAGCACAAAGGGAAGGTCTAGATTCCCTGTTGTCAGTGTTGCAACTGAACTTAACTCTGTAGAACAGGTAGTTACTTACTTGAGGGATATTTTCTTTGCCAATGTTTTGGGTTCCATACGGACTCCAAATTTTTTTTGCAAAAACTTTCATTTTACCAAATTATGGATTCAAGACACAATTTTCAGACTATATTATGATAATTCTGTTAACCTTGCACATTGCACAAATTTAAACTTACATGGTGTCCTACTACTTGATATGTGGTTAAACTTTTCTACGTATAGCTGTGATAAATAAATTTGACTAGTATTTTTGCAAAAGCTTTCTCACCGAACTTGTTTATATCTATAAGCTTGGAAAGACTTCTCTTTGAGTGAAGAATCATAATCTTATTTTGGTTGAGAACCACCTGTAATTTAGTTTACGGCTGCAGACCTGCAGTTACACTTTGAACTTTTATATTACGGTAAAATGCGGCCGATGCGATCGAAATTCTGTTTGTGATGTCGTTCCCAAGAGCTCAAAATCGTTTATGCTGCAGATGCAATTATGATTGCAAGCTGTAATTTAAAACCACTAATTCAAATTAGACCAAAGTATACTTAGCATTTTGACTATTACTTATGCGAGTGTGTGGTTTTGTTAACATGCCAACTCTGAACTTTTGATATCCAGGCTGTGAATACTATTTCAAAAGAAAGCCAAAGGCCAGTGTACCCTTTTTCTGCTATAGTTGGACAGGATGAGATGAAGCTTTGTCTTCTCCTTAACGTGATCGATCCCAAGATTGGAGGCGTCATGATAATGGGGGATAGAGGAACAGGAAAATCCACAACAGTTAGGTCATTGGTCGATTTACTTCCCGAAATTAAGGTTGTTGCTGGTGATCCATATAACTCAGACCCAGAAGATCCAGAGGTCATGGGAATCGAAGTGAGAGAGCAAGTAATAAAAGGGGAGCAACTTTCCATTGTGTTTAGCAAAATCAACATGGTTGATTTGCCATTAGGAGCCACAGAAGATAGGGTATGTGGAACAATTGACATCGAAAAAGCTCTCACTGAGGGTGTCAAGGCATTTGAGCCTGGACTACTAGCTAAAGCTAATAGGGGAATCTTATATGTTGATGAAGTTAATCTTTTGGATGATCATTTAGTTGATGTGTTGTTGGATTCTGCTGCATCAGGCTGGAACACAGTCGAGAGGGAGGGTATTTCTATCTCTCATCCTGCTCGGTTTATTCTAATTGGTTCGGGAAATCCTGAAGAAGGCGAGCTGAGGCCACAGCTTCTCGATAGATTTGGAATGCATGCTCAAGTAGGGACTGTTCGGGATGCTGAGCTTAGAGTGAAGATTGTAGAGGAGAGAAGTAGATTTGACATGAATCCAAAGGAGTTTCGAAGTTCTTACATAACGGAGCAGGAGAAGCTGACGGAACAAATTACCTTGGCAAGGAGTGTACTTTCTTCTGTTCAAATTGATCAAGATCTCAAGGTGAAAATCTCAAGGGTGTGTGCAGAGTTGAATGTGGATGGGTTGAGAGGAGACATAGTAACAAATAGAGCTGCTAAAGCTTTGGCTGCTCTGAAAGGAAGAGACAATGTAAGTATAGAGGATATTGCTACTGTCATCCCTAACTGTTTGAGACACCGTCTTAGAAAGGATCCTTTGGAGTCAATAGACTCAGGTTTACTTGTCACAGAGAAATTTTATGAAATATTCAGCTGAATGTGATAGATATAACAGTATGTCTGCTGTGGTATTTGTTTAGCATCAACTTCATTGTTTAGAATTTAGCATTTTCTATGGCGGATTTTATTGTCTTTAAACATGATAAGATTCATAAATTCCTAGTATACAGGAAATTCCAAGCCTGTACATGCAACAATCTCTGTATCTTCTTTAATTATAGCCTATTAGCTATACTTTCTGTAAGTGATGCCTTGGAAAAAGTTGAACAATCAAATTGTGGTTGTTGTATTAGCTTAAAGTTCAGAAGAAAAAAATAAAAACTATTTGTTTAAATCATCATGTACATATATATATATATATATATACTATGGAGTTTGATTGCACAGAAAATCAGTTGCAAAGCCAAAAACACCGATGGATAATAATTCACACTGAATTGCTCTAGTGCCTCAAAAGAACCAAACATTTGGATAGAGGTCACAGTGATTATTCCTATGTTTCTGTGAGAAACAATAGTCAAACCAAAACCAAAGATATGCTATAAATTGTAGGATTTGTACTGAGCTGCATGATTATTTAACGAAATCCAACCTCCCAGTAGTTCTAATAAAAAATTGAACTTAAAGTAGGGGGAGTACGGTCGATAAAAACATTGAGTCATTTTGACATGATCTTATTAACATTGAAAGTGATTTTGACATATCTTATTACCAAGTCAAAAATTCCTAGAATTCAATCAATCCATTAACAAGTGCTATGACCCAACCATCAAAATGGTTAAATGCCTTAAAATTCATAGGAAAATGTACACCAACAATAATCATCTTAATAAGATGCATATTATTAGTGGGAACGTCATAAACTATTACATGTCTTTTTTTGTCATTGGCAATTTGGCATTCTTGTGTGTCCCTGAAACATCACTTCATATACATGTAATCAGTTTCTCAATCCACCCAACCTCCCCCTCCAAATTCTAATTTCTTTAGCTAACTTTTATAGCCAAAAAATGCAGTACAGCTTCATGTGGAAAACTATTATGCAAACTTATATATATAAATAGAGTTTAATTACTAAGCACCGACCGTGTAAAAAGTTTTACAGTGTCACCACATCACAACTATTCATAGTTATGACATTTGATGTAGTTATGATAAAGGTCATATTTCTAATTGACAGTGTAAAAGACATTTACGCTGTCAGTTTATACAAATTAAATCCATATAAATATGTAAAATCACATTTTGGAACTATTATGTAGTCTTATCTTATCATTTTCGGTAATTCCTCCCCAGATTTGAGGTCTCTGCTCTAGAAAAGCCGGTGGCCGGTGAAGTAAAACGGTAGCAGCCCTAATTAAGATTGAGGCAGTTATAGCCCAAATCACATACTTTTTGTTCTCTACTTCATAATCAAAATAATGTACAAGATACTTCTCTCCCATCCATTCTTTTTCCTCAGCTCTTCTATTATCATTCTGCATTCAAACCATGATGTAAGAAATCAGTTTCAATTGCATTTGATCATGTCAAAAACTAAAGAAATTATACATCAAAAGAATTAGATACAAAATTTTAAGTGAAAAGTGCAAAAACCTTGAGGAACATCTCTAAAGGAACATCAAATACTGCTTCAACTTCGGCGGAATCCAAAACTGGTGAAAATGCATCCTTGTTGGACAGTAATCCAACCACTGGTATTACTGTGATGCCATACTGCCATTAAAATAACTTTGTAAGGGAACTGAATGATAAGTGCAGTCACACACATCTCAAATAACGTGTCAAGATCGGACAGATTGATTTTTTTTAATTAAAATTCCGATCATAAAATCGAGACAGTCCGATCTTGACCGAACGACCAAGATGGTGTGACTAAACTTGTTTTTATTACAAAGAAATAGGGATAAACATTAATTGCAAAGATAGAAGAACAATGCAAAACTACAAGAATCTCCAAACCTTTCTGCCCAAAGGCTCCAACTCTCACTGTCTCACACAATGATTAAATGATCTCCCTCTGATCCCTCTATTTACATACATAATAATCTACTTTTCTAACTATCTTAACCTAAGAAAAAAATGATTGGACTAAACAGTGAATTGAAATATATACATGTTTAATAAGTAGCATTGATTAAGAGATATTTGGTTGTTATCCAAATTCCAAATAAAGGTTAAGTAAGTCATAGATAATAAAAAAGTAGTACCTTAGTACGGAAGGGTTCAAGAAGAGTAATAACAGAAACAAGAGAAGAGTCTAAGCCAATTTCCTCCTTAGCTTCTCTTAACGCAGTTTGAACATCATCAGCATCACTTTCGTCCCTTTTGCCACCTGGCAAAGCAACCTCACCCGCGTGTGTTGAGAGAGAAGAAGAACGCTGCGTGAGAATTACTCGGAGATTACCATCTTGCCCTTCGAATAAACAAATAAGAACCGCTGCTCTTTTGTTGACTGAATTATTGGTCGACATGGAATTGGAAGATTGGAGGTGATGAAACAAAGTTTGTAACCATTGTGAACCTCGTACCTCGTTTGAACTCATTATTATTCTTTTTAACACGCATGGGTCGATCAAACACACCAAAGAGGTGGTGGAACTTAGAAATATAGATATAGGAAAAGTTCTTCTGTTTGCGAAAGAGTAGTGTATATATTAGCCTAAGTTCATTTCCCCTTGTTTGCACATAGATAAAGAAACTTTGGTTTGGTGCAATGTCCAAAGATATATTCCTATTTATAAACGTTAGATGAGATCAACACCGTTGATATTAATCAAAATTAATGTATTTAGTATAATATTTATATTATGGATCAAATTAATTAAATTTTGTTGATCTATTTTATATTTTATTTGTCTCTTATAAAAAAATTATACGAAATATCCAACTTTGTAAAAAGACACTATCTTTTTAGTCTTTTACAAAAATAAATTGGGATAGTATTTTTTTTCTTCTTTTTTTT
>JBBPBT010000629.1:2745364-2762611 GCA_037974875.1 Cicer bijugum | reverse complement strand
AACTATAATTCAATTGCACAAACAATTAGTTAAAACTTTTAAATACCTAAAATAAATTTAAGGTATATGTAAATCTTTAATAAAATAAATTTTAAACTTTTGATGAAATATATTCAATAATTTTTTTTACAACAACTTCTCATTCTCGCAATTAAAACATCATACTAATAAAACAAATAAGTTTAGACTACGCTACAATATAATTCAACATTAACATTTTTTTTAAAATAAAAATATTAAATAGTCAATCATATTTTTAAATTTTTACATCTTATTTTTAGGTTAGTATTTTACATTTTATTTCATCAAATAAATACAAGTACTATTATATGTTGAAAAATAAATTGACACTCAAAGTACAGTGAGTCAAACAATTATCCTATATAATAAATTATCATATGAATTTTACAAAATATTTTAAAAATTAAATTAGATAATGTGATAAACATGATTTTCTCTCATTTTAATTTTATTTATCATATTCAATTATTATAAATCAATAAAATAATATTATAAAATAATTATATTTTGAATACATAAAATATTATTTATAATACATAAAATATTATTTATAAAACTTATAAAATTAATTAATTAATATCCGCGCGTTGCGCGGGCCATAATTATATTATCTAACGTTTAAAACATAATAAACACAAAATAGCACCTCCCTCTCTGTATTTTCTATTGCAAATCCTAAACTAAACAAATCATAACAATAATATTTAGTAAAGTTCACAATACCTTAAGAAAACTTAATATACTCTTATATACTCCCACTTCCACATATATCATAAAGAAAACTTTTTTATCACACATATTCTTGAATAACTTCGGGAAACAGAACATGAAGCATGCAATAACCGGGCTGAGGTGCTGTCTCTCCAGTTACAATCTCCACAAACTAAGATTGATCTCTCCAAATAATTGATTTTGAAATTCTCTTCAATAAATTTTATGACATGGTCTTTTTTGTTTAAGCACACCTTCAAAAAAGATCATAAGTGTGAAGATCTACTAATATCAAATCCTTCAAAATAAAAAGAGTATCATTGTTCGAGGTTGACAGAACAAAGGAACAAAATCTCCTACTTAGATTTATCATTCACACATTCTATCCATTAACTCACTTGGCATGTTTCCACTAGGCTTTTTTTTTTGGAGGAAACTGTTTCTCATCAGGCTAATTGGAAGCTTTTAAATATTTGTCACAACTGGTAAGGTCCTCTAGAAATTTTTTTGTATATAAAAAGGAAAGATTAGTCCATTTCAGCCCATCAATTTCACTTAAACCATTATTACCTATATAGTTTCACCATTTCAGTGAAGGTTCTCCACAAGCAGTGTCACATTTATATGTGAGACAATTTGGTTATTTAGCACTTTGCAAGCAACAGGAGCATTAAATATGTGCATTGTGCAGTCATATTATTATTATTATTATTATTATTATTGAAATAAAAAGAAAAAGAAAAAAAAAGTTTTAGTGGACTTGGTCCACTTGAAGGTAATAAAAGGGATTTAATCCCTAAGAACCAGAACACACATACACAAAGAAAAATAGACAATGGAGGAAGAAGAACGGTTGTCAGAGAAGAAAAATAAGGGAGTGGGGGTAACAGGTGTGTAACAAACTTGATCTACGAATTTAGTATGTTATTCCTACCACTGAGTTTGTTACTTTAATATATAATTTGAATAGTTTTATCTGAGAATTATTTTAACATATCCACTTTAGTGGAAGATTGTTATAATGTTGTTATAGAGTTGTTATTGTTGATTGATATTTCCTAATGTTAGGAAGACTCTTGGTGTACCCATTAATTATTATAGTGGAAGATTTTACTCGACTAGGTCTCGTGGTTTTTATTCTCTCAACGAAATTTTTTCATGTTAAAAATTGTTTGTCTCATATTTAATTTTTTGCCAATTATTATTGCTCTTGGAATTGTATTTTCTGTTTGACCATTTATCTGCACAGATGAAAAAAAAAAATGTTCCACATTATTAAGATAATTATTGCTAATTATCTCTAATTTTTCCCAACAGGGAGTTAGCTACTTCAATATCTGTAGAACAGAAGAAAAATAATATTTTTAAGATCAGACAACATCCTTGTCCACACATGCACACAAAATAATGAGATATTTGCTCAGATAATCTTTACTTGAAAATATGAAATAAAATATTTGTTATGACTCTAGGCCTATGCGACCTTGTACAACAAACTGCATACAACATGAAAAAGAGACAGATGTTTACGATAAAGAAAGTAGATACAAAAGATGGGTTAGTAGTCGAATATAACTTTAATTTGTTTAAAAGATAATGGAAAAAGTTGATGCAGAATATGAACCAAATTGGGAAGTTGCATTATCATGAGGCAAAGTAGAGAAATCACCCATTGAAAACCCAAGTTGAAGCTTGAGAAATCTATCTGTAGTCAAACACAATGCTTTGGATGTGGGAAATTTTGGGCCAAACTTGCGGGTGTTTCATGCGGCACCGTTCTTCCAGCAGTGGACATTTAATGATTATCAGTTTTGTTAGAGTAGCAGGCAGCCTTTCTCCCGCCATATTCTCCAGCTTGTAACAATATCGAATTACTAATTGTTGGAGGGACGTGAGGTGGAGAAGCTCTGTGCACTCCAACGTGTGCAAACTCGACATATAGCTTAGCCTTAGAGAGGTAAGGGAGGGAGGTAGCAACCCAAAATCCTTATTGGGGAAGGACTCCACACCATCACAACGACCAATTGTAAATAATATTTTTAAGGTGTCTAAATATTTACATGTAAATTAGAGTGTTAATATAGGTGAGATGTAAATTAATCGCGAGAATGTCTTCACACTTTTATATTTGATTTAAAAAATTGTTATTCGAACCCAACTCTTTAATTTCTAAGTTTATAATATATTGAAGATATCATGTTAAGAAATGATATAACATTATTAGTTACAAATATTCTTCAACAAAAACAATTATGATTGATTCTTCAACTAAAATCGTTGAAGAATGTAACACCCCGATTTTTAACGTGTATTTTTTTTTTAAAACAAAGAAAATACTTTTGGATAAATATTTAAGTCGTACGATAACGACAAAGTCAACAAATATTTACAAGTAGTGGAATATTTTTTTTGAAATAAGAATCCAAAGTATTCAAACATCAAAATACACGGGGGCTATGAGACTTATCGATCATATCTAATACCGTTGGGGTATTCTCGGCAGACCTATACAAAAGCACTGCCCCAAGAATTTTAACTTTTCCCGCGTCACATCAAAAAGTTTAAGCATGGATACAATCTTCCAAAATGAAATAAATACAATCACAAAAGAAAGACATCTAGTCATTATACAACCACCTAATCTGATCATGCTACAAAAACTACACAACTCGGGTGATCTCCACGCGCCCCGCAAGATCCTCAACTTCAGTCAGGTATGACTAACTACTTTCACATCTCCAGGGTACTAACCGGTAGGATGATCTTGTTTCTCATCTGAGGGCAAAGCTCAAATTTCCACAATAATTGTAAAGGTCACCAACCGAAATTAACAAATATCACATAGCAAAATTCTTATATTTTCAAATGCTCAAAAGAACATTTCGTCTTAGCATACTACTCGAAAGGGTTTTCATATGTCCAAAAATGCATAAACGTTGAAAAATGAAGTTTTGACAGACTGCATTGTCGTAGCCGAATACAATTGAGAAAATGCAGATTTTCAATTCTAAAATAGCTATGAATCAATCAACACTTCAAACATTAATATTATCAATTATGAACACATAATTAACACCAAATTAATCTCCACAAATTCACATATCAAATTTCACACATCGAATATTCATTAAATCAATTATGAAAACATAAATACATCAAAACTTAATCAACCCAACTTCACACCTCAAAGCAATTACAACAAATCACAACAACAACCGAATATGTATATACAATCGTCAAAGTATAACAAACATGAATCGCGTGCCGAGCACCGTAACGCAATGCGTATATGCCAAAATGCATGATTCCGGAATTCCAAACCAAAACCCTCCTCGAGGGGCGTAATTCATAATTGTACAACCTCTCACAGACTAGTACTAATTACCAAGGTGCAATCTCTCACGGATCAGCACGATTTACTAGCGTGCAGCCTCTCACAGACCAGCACGACATACAAGAGTGCAGTCACTCACAGACCAGCACAATTTTCTAGAGTGCAATCGCTCACATATCAGCACATTCTAGAGTGCAATCTCTCACAGATCAGCACGACGCGACAATCCCCGCAAGGATAAGATGAACCAACAATTCACATGGCATCATTCCGTGACCCATCACGGTCACCACTATCACTATGGCCCCATCGCGGTCACCATGTACTATGAAATGCATGAGCATACTCTAAATTTTTTCACCACAATCATTAAGTAAATGCAGCTATTAAAAAATTCCCCATTTTTAATACTCATTTAACACTAATGATTTTTCAAACACAACACAGAGCATACTCAAACATATTTATTCACACCAATTAAAATTTCCACAACAACACATAAATCACATCTTAAAAAATTCATAATAATCGTTATGAACACATAAATCACACCAATCGTAAATCACCACAACCTACACCTCAAACACACATCAAACATTCATAATATCAATTATGAACACATAATCAAATTAAATTTAATTCTCCTAAAATTCAACATAAATCACCCATATTAATCTCCAAAATTTTCAAACATTAATCACCAAATTTAATCTCCACAAATTTCAACCATAAATCACTATATTCAATCTCCAAAATTTTCAACCATAAATCACCACAACAACATTAATATATCAGAGTTCTCCCCACCGCTAACTCGGTGCCAACGGTCTCGATTTCTTTTCGAGAATCAAGGAGCTAACTACATAAACATACATATTTATAACAATTTGTTCACAATAAAATTAATCCAACAACAACGAAATTCCCAAAATTAAATCTTTTTGACACATCAAACTTTTAAAAACCAAATAATCTATATTATTTACTTAAAACTAAATAAAACAAATATCGTCAAAATTTCCCATACATACACTCGACTATTAAAGCACCAAAATTTTTTAGTTAATAAAATACTCAACTTTTTTTCTTTTTATACTCAATCAAAGAGTAATTAAAAGAGTAACATTTTAAACTCTAACCATTTTTAATTTCAATCTATCTTTTTGCTCAAACTCTTTAACTTAGTTAAAATTTGAACTTTTTCACAACTTTAACAACGCTAATTTTTTTGTAAAATTTTAATTTCAGTTCAAATTCATTTATTTGAAAATAACTCATTACGTAACTCAAACTCATCAAATTTAATTATCGTCAATTCATACCAACAACAATCAATTCAATTCAACAACACACATATAACACCTCAATTAAATTTCAACAATTCAAACATAACTCACCCAATTTCAAAATTTCACATTTTTACACATAAACCACCAAATTTTATCAATTCATTTTCTACAAAATCCAAAAATAAATCACATCTCAGAAATTCATAATACTAATTATGAACATATAAATTACACCAAACTTGAATTACCACAAACCACACCTCCAATTTAAATTCCACTAAATTACACATACTCACATTAAATTAATTTTTCACAAAATCACACCTCAAATACATCAAATTTCTTTTCCACAAAATTACATATAATGTCCTAAATGCAAACTAAAAGTTTGGAAGGAGCCCTTACCTCCATTGTAGCTTTAACAAGCGAGCACCGCGATTAATTCCGGTAAAATTTAAGTTCGTGACGTCGCTTCGAAAGCTAGCTCACTAGCACCGCAGCGTGGCAATGAACAACTTTTTCTTCTGTCACTTTTCGAATGGAAGCTTAGAAGTTAAAGAAAAATGGAGGTTTGAGTTTATGAGTTTTGAATTCAAAAGCATGGAACGTAGAAGAAGAAGAAGAAGAAGAAGGAAGTCGCTTTTTTGCTTTCTGTTTCAGTTTTTCCTTTCTTTCTTTCATAATAATAATAATAATAATAATAATGATAATAATAATAATAATAATAATAATAAATATCTAAACAAATATTTAGATATTTACAAATATCTTGATATTTTTATAAAAATCATCATTACGTCTGACACTTTACATCACATCACAAACCACTTTTTTAGAAAAATATCTACTTTCGCCGCAATTCAATCGGCAATGAATTTTTTCTTCGACAAAAGATTCACAATAATTAAATAAAATTATTCATCGACGAATAATTTTAATTGGGTCTCTAAAAATATATTTTTTGCAGTTAACTCACAAAATGTCATAAAATTGGCTAAAAAGCCTAAAAAATTCAACAAAAAATTCCCTAAAATACATAAATTAGAATTCAAAATTAAAGGTCTTACAAAGAACAACAATGGTACAAATAAACTAAAATTTAAAATATATAAATAAATAAATGATGTTTAAAAAAAATCATTTTTATTTCACGTTGACATATTTAAAATTTTAATATTCTCTTAAATTTTTAAGATTACAATTAATTGTATTGTTAATTATACAAAAAATTATATTTATGTTTTATCAATTTTTATAGTAAAAAGTAATTATATATTTTAAAATAAAATTTATATAAAAATATATCAACATCCACCGTGCAAACAAATATCTCAAAATGTAGTTTATATTAAGTCAATGTAATTTCATAAAAGTAATTTTACCAAACATGATATCAAATACACTCATTTATATCCCAAGAATCACAGGGAAAACGATATTGTTAAACTTATAATTATGCTTGGAAAACTTCTTCTTATCTCATATAATGGATTGATGACTTAATTTCAGTCTTACACGTTATGGTTGTTTGAAAATAGATAGGAGTAGTACTATATATCAAAAAACCTTTTCAAGTCAAACACAAGCACATTTGACATTTGTATATATCCTTTTGAAAGAGTTATTAAATTAATATAAATATATGTTTACTTTCATGCTTATTTTATTCAATCAGGTAACAAGAGAGAAGTATCCAATTAGCATGACATTCAGTTGGTTATGCAGACTTAACTTGTATTGTGACGGTATTATCTAAATAAATCCTTATTGTTTATAGAATAATTTATGTTTAATTAAAAAAACACAAC
Organism: Cicer bijugum; assembly: GCA_037974875.1. Classification (NCBI taxonomy): domain Eukaryota; kingdom Viridiplantae; phylum Streptophyta; class Magnoliopsida; order Fabales; family Fabaceae; genus Cicer; species Cicer bijugum. Next base: position 2,755,448 of record JBBPBT010000629.1, on the reverse strand, counting down.
ATTCTGAGTCAAAAAAAAAAAAAAAATACATAGCATTCTGATAATGCATATCTATGACAGTGTTATTTGGAATAGTATGTCAGATAACACTTTCATAAGCAAACACTATTTGAACTTCGAAGGTCATTGATTTGAGTTAACACTTTTCTGAAGCATTATATAAAGTTTAAAACATAATAAACTCAAAATAGCATCTCCCTCTCAGTATTTTTTCTATTGCAAATCCTAAACTAAACAAATCATAACAATAATATTTAGTAAAGTTCCCAACACCTTAAGAAAACTTAATATACTCTTATATACTCCCACTTCCACATATATCAAAGAAAACTTCTTTATCACACATATTCTTGAATAACTTCTGGAAACAGAACATGAAGCACGCAAATAATAGGGCAGAGGTGCCGTCTCTCCAATTACAACCTCCACAAACTAAGATTGATCTCTCCAAATAATTGATTTTGAAATTCTCTTCAATAAACTTTATGGACATGGTCTGTTTTGTTTAAGCACACCTGCAAAAAGATCTTAAGTGTAAAGATCTACTAATATCAAATCTTTTAAAATAAAAATAGTATCATTGTTTGAGGTTGACAGAACAAATGAACAAAATCTCCTACTTAGAATTATCATTGCACACATTCTACCCATTAACTCACTTGGCATGTTTCCACTAGGCTTTTTTTGGAGTAAAATGTTTTTCAATCAGACTAATCGAAAGCTTTTTAATATTTGTCACAACTGATAAGGTCCTCTAGAAAAGTTTTTTGTATATAACAAGGAAAAGACAGTGCATTTCAGCTCATCAAATTCACTTAAATCATTATTACCTATATAGTTTCACCATTTCAATGAAGGTTCTCCACAACCAGTGTCACATTTATATGTGAGACAATTTGGTTATTTAGCACTTTGCAAGCAAAAGGAGCATTAAATATGTGCATTGTGCAATCATAAGGAGTAGAGGTCAAGAACCATTTGTTTGATGATAACAAAATTTTCAGTAATAGGTCTTGCAATCCAAGATGTCAACTGTTTGAAAGGAATTAACCATGGGAGTCCTTTTCGTAAATGTTTGAACTTTTGATGCACAAATTCTCCTATGGAAGTCTTTTAGCATTATAAAATAATATTGATGACAAAAGATTTAAATAATCAGTTTAATGAAAGTGTTATCTTATCCATGAAGAAGTGTTCCAGTGAAACTAAATACCTATTGCATTAGAAGATAAGTTGAAGAACTCACATGGTTGTACAAACCAGAGGCAAAGTAGAGAAATCACCCATTGAAAACCCAAGTTGAAGCTTGAGAAATCTATCAGTTGCCAAACACAATGCTTTGGATGTGGGCAATTTTGGGCCAAATTTGCGGGTGTTTCATGCCGCACCGTTCTTCCAGCAGTGGACATCTAAAGATGTAAAGTTCTGTTAGAGTAGCAGGCAGCCTTTCTCCCGCCATATTCTCCAGCTTGTAACAATATTTAATTGCTAATTTCTGGAGGGACGTGAGGTGGAGAAGCTCTGTGCACTCCAACGTGTGCAACCTTGACATACTCCATAGCGTTAGAGAGGTAAGGGAGGGAGGCAGCAACGTACAATCCTTATTGGGGAAGGACTCCACACCATCATATACATCTCTAATTTCAAGAATGGTGAGCGTGTCCATCAAACTTAGAGATGGGCTCCTCATTAACTTCTCACATTTATATATATCAAGTGATCTCAAGCTAAGCAGCATACCACCTTCACAAAACGTCTCCATTTCTGGGCAATCCCATATACTCAGGAATTCTAACTTCGGGAGAAGAGTATTTGCTTGACAAGGCAATGACTTTAATTTAACACAACTGGAGACATACAATCTTCTCAAGTTGGGCGCAGACAATCCATCTCTTGCAAATGAAACTAATTTGGGGCACATGGCAATGACAAATTCGTTAAGATTTTGAAGAGTCTTTGAAGCAGAAACACATTCTAGATTTTCACACTGGCGGATGCTGAGACTACTGAGGTTGGGAAAGGTCTGCAGTGGGAGGGTTGTCAGAGAATCACAACTACTATATATATACAACGATTGAAGTGACTCCTGCTGCTGCTTTTGCTTTGGGAAATCTAGATTTTTACAATTTATGATGCACAAACTATTTAAGGATGCGGGTAAACAATCTCCAGGAAACGATAACGCAGACGAACAATTCTCGATCTTTACAATTTTCAGAGAAATCGGTAGGGTGATGGCAATGATTTCAAAGAAGGACTCCGTTGGCTCTCTTCCATAAATTTCGATCTCTTCCAATGAAATGGGTAGCTCTCTCAATGCTACTTTATTGCTTTCACGTATCCGTAATTGGCAGATGGCAGTAGCACTTGAGAGAGACGAAGCAAGTTGGCTGCATTCTAAAATCTCAATTGTTTCCAAAGCAGGAAGATGAGATGGAAAATCTCCCTGCAATAAGGGACAATCACGAATCACAAGAGAGTTGAGTACAGGAAAATAAGCATTTGAGTGATGGGGATGATGCCACACTTCCCAACATGGCATGTTATCAAAATGAAGACGTTCAAGGGAGGGAAAGAGAATCCCTGAAAAGGAATCACCGTATTCAGATCCAATAGTCTCCAACATACTCATTCTCCTGATACTCAATTTCTTGAGAGAGCGTAATTGTCCAAGTGGTGGAAGAATACAACAATTATGGCAATCAGATAGAGACAAATTAGTCAAATTTTGATAGGAAGGATCTCCAACCCATTCTAGAAATCTCGTGCCTCTATATCCATTTATAGACAACTTTTTTAGGTTCTTGGCAGGTTGTAACATGTCAAGTATATCCATCTCACTTTGTGAATTTGTAAATTGGTCTTTTGCATTATCTGACCATTCAAAAGACAATTCTTCAAGGTACTTCTTATCCATTATTTTTGCTTCTGATGCGTCAAAGTTGTTGCTAACATTCTCTAATTTACTAATGGAAAGTGATCCGTGAAGATTTGACAGAGTTCCCAGTTCCTTGATCCCTTTCTCTTTATGCTTGTCCACAACAAAGCAACTCAAATGCTGCAAATGGTTTAATTTGCTCATTTGTCTAGGCATATTTTCTAACTTTAGAGTTAAGCGGATATCAAGGTAGCGCAAATTCACAAGCTTTTGCATGCCATTGGGAAGTTTGGTTAGTTGATAACAATTGTACAACTTTAAGGTTTGTAGATTATGCAGATTACACAATGACTCCGGTAGTGTCTTTATACTTGTGGAAGAGAGATCCAAATAACGCAAATGAATCAGTTCACCTATCGAGTCAGGCAATGCATTAAGATCACAAAACTTTTGAAATGACAAAACTCTCAAGCACTTTAAATTCGACAAAATGATGCATGCTGCCTTTTCATTGTTGAATGGAGTACGTCTAGAATTAATTGTCAAAAAGGTCCTAAGATGTTTTGCTTGGTCAAAAATCTCAAAACTATTCGTCATTTGATCACTTAAGTTGTTAAATGATAAATGACAAGTCTTGCTATCAATCTTTGTTTGTTTGCCAAGTTCTTCTGTTCTAAAGTAGAATTTTGCCCCAATCAATGTTGCTAAATCATGCACCAGATCATGCATCACAAAACGCTCGGAGCGGTATCCACTTTCAAAACGTTGAAAAAAAGATCTTGAAGCTAACTCATTAAAATACTGATAACCAACTTCTTCCAACGTCTTTCCATTTTTTGGAGGTTGTAGAAGATCTTCTGCCATCCACAACAAGATCAAATCGTCTTTATCAAATTCATAATCCTTAGGATACAAGGAGCAATAAACAAAGCAGCGTTTCAAATAGGAAGGGAGATAATGATAACTAATTCTTAGCGCTGGAATGATCTTACTCACATTTTCATCAATTTCCCAAATATTACTATTGAGTATACTATTCCAATCCCTGATGTCATGTTTCCGTCGCAACAAATCAGAGAACAATTGTTTGCAGCTGTACTCACTAAGCTCAAATCGGTTTGACTATGTTGTGTCACTCTTGCTTGTAGGGATGGCAATAAAATCCGCACCCCCGGTACCCACCCAAACCCGCTTGATTTGGACGGAAAAAATCCGCTTTAATTGGGTGTGGGTGCGGATTTTTCCCGACATTAAAATTTGGGGGCGGGGGCGAGTTTGTGGTGATGATATCCACCCCGCACCCGCATCCGCCCCGCAAGTAACATTATTGCAATTTTTAAATTTTATATATATATATATATATATATTAAATATATTTGATATTTTCTTAAATATTAAAAATTATAATTTTATTTTTATAGAAAATATTTTTTTATTTTATTATTATTTAATAATTATTATTTTATTATAATAATTATGATTTTTTAATTTATAATTTTATATATATGAGTGGGTGCGGGTGTGGCGGGGAAACCCGAGACCCGTTGTGGGCGGGGATGAGTGTCTAAATTTTACACCCACTATGAAACGGGGGCGGGTGCGGGTTTTCTCCGTTTAGTCTGGTGCGGGTGTGGAGGAAGCGAAATCCGCCCCCGCCCCGCCTCGTTACCATGCCTACTTGCTTGGCACGTGTGAACACAGTCCAAACAAAGAACGTTTGTGTGGTCTCAACTATCAAGCACGCAAATAATGTTACAAGAATAGGATGCTTAACTTATGTTCACTCAACAAGATGTTTCTTTAGTATAGCTATAGAATATCATTAAATTGATCTCTAAATTGTCACTCTTTATATATATAATTGGAACTTAAAATAAAATATTCTATCTAATAATATCAATATTATTATATATATTATTTTATTTAAGTACGATTACTCTTTTTACTTAATTTTAAATTATAAAAATAGAATAAATAATCTAATTTAATAGATTTTAAATATTTAAAGGATTATTTAATTATGTGTATATAGATAAGAATGAAATATAAGAAAATAAATGAAATGCAAGTCTTTTGAAAGAAAATGGTGAGAAAGTAAAACAAAGTAGAGAAAGAGAACAACATATCTAACATTCAAAAAAATGATAATAATATAATGAAAAGGGAGATTCCATTTATTAAATTCTTACAAAAACGATATATCAATATACGAATTAGCAGAGCTTACTATTTTTATTTTTTTAAAAAATATTTTATAATATTATATTATATTATATTATTTTTCTATTAAAAAAATATATTTATAGAGATGAAGAGTTTTAAATACTTTATAAAAAAAGTAAAATTATAAAATTTAAATGAATAATTTGAAATTACTAAAAAAATTAATTATCTCGTTCAAAAATATACTAAAGGTTATTGAATTTTTATTTTCTTTGTATTACATTTTTTTACTTCTTTTAACAATGGGAATATATTCCATATTGCATTTTACATCTGTATATATCATAAACTTAAGTCAACATATAATGTATCAAAAAATATTCCAAATATATAGAAGCCAACCTACTTCTTCCTAATTTCAATCCCAAGTATATAAATGTTGTTATATTTGATCTACAAACAAAAGAAAAATGCTGTTATTTTAATAGTAACTAACTAGTAATAAAATCACTAATCCACTTATAGCAAGAAGTTCTTCCAAATGTTATTTTCTCTTATGTACTCCTACTTTGTTTGGATACACTCATTAGTGATTAATAGTTCCATCACCAAGTTTGAAATAAGCTGTGAACTTTCACTACTATGATCACCAAATGTACATGATCATAATTTGTATAATGAGCATTGTAGCATTTCACACGAGCTAAAATGTTGGATACTTTAGCACTTTTACCATGATCAATTCCATTGTTAATTACTTTTTCATATGAATCTCTTACATTAATAGAATTACTAGAATATTTAGGTTGTATTTGATAGAAGATTTTTGAAACAACTAATTCTCCATCTTTTTCTTTTTCATTACTGTCAAGATGGTATTGATACATCACCCAATTAGTCTTCTCAGGTTTTGTTTGTCTATTACAATAGTTGGTGTACTGTACTAATAGCTTTTTATAACACTTCACAACACCATTAACATGTCAGAATTTGCTCTAATTTTCCTTGTTTTGTGCCATTTTATTTCACTTCCTTCTTCATCGGTGTGAACTTTTCTTCTTTTTCTTGTTCATGCTGTGTACGCTTTTGAAGGTATGTGAAATAGAAGGGTGCAATCGAATTGAGATTTTCAATTGTCCACAAGCAACAATTAAATTCAAATTTGATACAGTTAAAATTAAACTTAAACTCAATTTTTCAAATCAAATCAAACTCAATTCTCAAAGTTCCAGTTACTACAAAACATTCATCATGCTCCATGGTTTCTTACAAAAAACAACACAATTTATACACTTTAGCATTCATTCATCAAGTTCAACTCTCTCTTCACACAATCTCACCAAAATTTCTCTCAAGTGTTTAATAGGTGTTATGAATTTATCACTCAAATCCTATAATATGCATCACGCTACCATAGACTTAAAAAAAATTCTAGTGTTTTTGATCTTGACAGGTTCATTTCTTTTGTTTCTGGTGTAATATGCAATACTCCCACCAAATATCATTGAGTGTAGTATTTATATTTTGTTTTGATCATAAAATAAAACTAAGTATCTAAAACTGCAATTAAACCTATTTTTAAAAAAAATTACAATCAAGATTTTATAATTAAGACTTTATAGATTTATAACATAAGAATATTTAAGATTTTGAAATATTTTATGAATTTATAATATTAAATGACAAAATATAATATATAAATTGTAAACTTCAAATAAATAAAAATAAAACTAATACAACTTTTAAAATCTTTTGATAACAAAATAGTTCTAGTTTCATGTTCTCCCAAGTAGTTTATATTTCATGTTCAAATTGAAGGATCACATGCCTACATTTAAATCTTATTTTCAAATACTAATATGGTTTGCGATGATAATTAATCATATATAATCTATCTGATCTCTGAATGAGTTCTAACAATTATAAAAAATTTGTGGATTTGGAATCAACAAAAAATAGATAAACAACCAATCGCAACAATTGAAATGGTCTCCTCCTTTAAGAATTGTCTAAAATTCAACATGGATGCTCATCTTTTAAGTGATGGTTGGTGGGGCTTAAGCATAGCAATTAGTTATATAAGGTATCTTCGTCTTAGAAGGCTAGGGATGACGATATCTTAACGGAAAACTTTTGCTTTAAAAAACACTCTTTGCATGAGAATGCTCGAATAGCTATAATGACAACGACAATGTCAAACCCCAACAATACTCTTAATTGTGTTTGAGTGAAATCTCCCTCATATTGTCTCTCAATTTGTATTTGAGGTTTCTCACAATTAATAAATTGTTTGGTTTTATTGTGAAAAAAAAAGTGGATCTTAAAGTTGATGTAATTTAAAAATTTTCAGTTCCATTAATTTTTTTACTTATTACATTTACATATAATATTATTAAAGTATTTAAAGTTATTCTTAAGCTATATATGCTAATAGGTTAGACGTCTTGTCTTAGATTCGAACCCATTGTATAACATGGACAAGAGAGATAGGAGAGACAAAAAGAAAGAGAGGGGATAAAGTAAATAAAAGAAATAAAAAACGAGAATCCATGTAAATCTTATGTTGTAGGAAAATATTTTTTCCTACTAAAAATTCACTAAAAAGTCTATCAAAATCCCACGAAACTCCTTTTTGAAAATAATCCATTAAAATTTGAAAGATTTTGAATATCATAAGATTTTTGGTAAGTTGTAAAAAGTATTGATTGAATAACGCCAGATTTCTACATCTTGTTTGAAAGACTCAATCAATCCAATTGAATATCTCAAAACTTATTTTTATTTCATTAAAATCATGATTGAATATCTCAAGAGTTTTTCATCATAAAATAATCTTTTAATTTTAAAAAAAATCATAATCCGATATATTCCTTTATTCTTTCTTGCAATACGAAACAAACTATTATCATCGAGTTGTAAAAAGTAAATTTAAAATTCATCTTATTATGGTTTTAGTCTAAATTAAAATACACTAATGACAACTTTTGAGAATTGGACTTTTCCTTCATAAATCCCAAAAATGAGTTTCCTCTCTAAAATTTTGTTTAAAATATAAGAGTTTAAGTTTCATTCACGTCACTAAATTTTTTTACATTATAACCAACTAAATAATTGACTCTATAAGTAATTATGATAAAAGTTAAATATTATTAATATATAACAATTATAATTGATTGATATTATAAAAATATTTTACATTAATAATGTATACAAATTAAATTCATGATATAATTAGCGTGATTAGATTCTTATTTTTTCATGTAAAAAAATTCATATTTTTTTTAAAATTTAATGGTTTTGGTCTGGTGATAAAAAAAAATACATTGTCAGTGTAAATTAATTTTACACTATTGTTTAATAAAAATTGAGTTAATGATAGTTTTTTATAAATAAAAATGGTTATAATTTATATACACATTATAAGATGATCGGTTCATGTTAATCGAGGGTGTAAAATTACTTTACACCTAGTGGAAAAAACCCATGTCGCATGTTGATAAGAAACAAAACTCTATAATAGTTGTCCTTAATTAAGTCTTAGATGGCAAATGTCGATATTGCTAGATTTACCATATTGTTCGAATTTTATAAATATAGTTAGGTCAAATATAAAATTGAGATAGTATCAAAGACTATTACTCTATTGGATATCCACCATTTATATGCATGTACCAAATCCATTAGTGTTGACGGTAAGAAGTCTCACATTAGAAGTAGGTTTTATAAAGATATATTCAACTAAATATAAGATTTAAACATATCATCCGTATGTAACTATTGGAGGATGATACTTTCACCTTAAATTTTATATAAAAAATATAATTATTGCACTCAAATATAAATATGCTGGATGATTATCTCACCTTAAATTTTATCCATAAAAAAAATACATGTTTTCTTAATTTACTACAACTTTCAAATTATTTATTTTTTAATTGTTCGTATAATTCCTTGTATGATTTTTCTAATGGGTATATAATTCGTTGTTCATGTTTATAATTATTTATTTATTTTTGAAAAGGTTCATGTCCAAATCGCTTGTGATATACGGTGGATCGGTTGACACGTAAATTTCATCATGGACATTTATACGTTACTCATTTTCTTTTATTACTATTCCATATATAGGTTTGTAAAATTTTTAAATATAATGAACATAAATTTCATACCTTTCAGGCTATAATTGCTTTAGTTTATTTATATACATGGTTAGATAACAAAAAAAAAAAAAATAACAAAGTTAGTAATTCATAACGCAATTTACAATTAATTGACTTTATGTTGAGCTGTTGGCTAATAAGACGATTATGATTTAACAAAATTAGGAAGATCCTTTCACCAAGTTAAAGATCATGTAGCTGGATTTTGTCCAAATGCCATTAAAATAAAACAAAAGTTTCATAACGTTAAAGGTATAAAATTAACAATTCATTATCGGGTTAGTAATTAGTATCGAGCGAAGTCAATGTTCTAAGATTACAAAATCATTTCCTACCTAAGACCCGAAAAATAACAACCGTTTAGAATTTGAAGGAATTTATTTCAATAGGAAACTTTGGTTCACTTCAGTTTAGAAACCACAATTTATTTGGCAATTTTAAAAGATACGTAATCTTCTCCTTTCTCTTAAATCTTTATTCTTTGCCATATATTCTCATAATTTACCCTGAAACTTAAATGCACTAGATCAGTAGATCTTTAATCATCTGCATTAATTATTTGTATCTCAATAATTAAACAACAAAAATGAAAACGTTATAAAGTTAAAAAGTTACATTTCTAGAGATTTTATTGTGATTTTATAAATATTAATTATTTTATGTCATTATATCATATGACACTTGTTTAAAACATAATTATATAACTATTTTTTGATTAAAAAATCAAAACATCAAAATTATCAGAATTTTAAATAAAATAATAAATTTTATGAATTAATACAAATAATTAACTAAAATTACGAACAAACCAAATTTTTTAAAGGACGATTTTGTATTATATTTTATTTAATGAAATGGAGGGAAGTCGCCCTTTGAAAGGGCC
>JBBPBT010000629.1:2713005-2742200 GCA_037974875.1 Cicer bijugum | reverse complement strand
AGGATAAAATTGTATGAATTATCATAACATATAACGTATCTTAAATTTTTTATTAAAATATTGTATCTTATATTTGTACCAATTTTCAATATCAGGACCGTATATTAGTAATATATATTTTAATTTTGATAGACAAGAGAATGTATAATTTAACTTCTTAAAATAAAAAATGTATTTCAAAGCTATTTAGAGAGAATATTACAATTTTCTGCCTAAAAAAAAAAAAAGAAAAACAATTTTCTCTAACCATTTAAGCATAATTTTCAATAGCAAGATCCAAAAAAAAAAATTATAAATTGCATGCAATTATTTGGCCAAGGAAATTATAGCAGAATCCATAAAAATTTGCTTTCTTTATGGAGAAGACAAAGCAACAAAGTAAGTGAGAAAAACACGAGCGAGAAAACCGACAAGGCAAGAAAGATTCTTTCAGATGAATGCTTGGATTTCCTTCCTTTGAAATAAACTTTTTTTTTTTTTTTTCTTCTCAAAACATTCAAAATGGTATGAGAAAATCCCGGAAACTACTTAAGTTAACAAGATATCACTCTTAAATTTCCTCTTCTTTATTTTCACCAATGTAATAGCCGCATTATTCTCCTCTATACTATACTTTTACTTTATCAGATTTTATTTATTTCCATCATATACCATATAGTATCTTCTTTTTCAATGAAAATATTTTTTGTTACTCCTTTTAGATTATATTATATGATCCTTCACTTCTTTATTTTGGATCATTTCTTAAATTAATTAAATTCTCTTATATTTATTTCTTTCTCAATTTTATTTATATATATAGATTGGATTTCTATGATTCACATGGTGAAGAAAAATCATAATCCATAATTAAAAAAAAAAAAATGTGTAGCAATACTGGTAGTACTAGTGCATGTGGATGTAACAGTGGTGGAAATGGTGGTTCAATGTGGAGTTCTAGTTTGAAAAAACATCAACAACATCAACAACAACAACAGCAACAACAAAAACGTCCTAGAATACCTAAAAGAGGTCCTGGTGTTGCTGAACTTGAGAAGATCTTGAGGGAACAAGAAACAATTGACATAACAACAACGACAACGACGACAACAGAAAGAGGAAATAATAATGAAGGTTTTTCATCTTCATGTTATATTCCTCATTATTCTTCTTCTTCATCTTTGAAATCTCATCAACAACCACCATCACTTTTAACGCAGCCTAATTCGCCGTCTTCTGGAAGGACGGTTGTGAGTAATATGTCTTCTCATCATGTTCCATCGGCGCCGAAATTTGATCATATAGTTCCACCTCCTAAACCACCAAACATTGCATCTATGTATGGTAATAGTCCTTCAATATTAGGAAGGAGTGGTGGATCTGGTTTTGTTTCACAAGAGGTGGAACTATTTCCTATGAATCATCTTACTTCATGTAAGTCTAAATCTAATTTTAATGAAGTTGTCGATGGAAGCCAATCTGATTCTGGAAATTCTCCATCTAGGAATTTGTCTAGTGAATCCAATCATGTTTGGTCTTCTTACCCTTCATCCATTCAAAAGAGAAACAATCCAATGGTGAGGTTTTCTTTCTTTGCTGTGACACTCTGATTTTGTTGAAGTTTTGGAATTTTAATTCTGATAAAATTATGGTGGCACACTCTAATTCTGCCAAAATGATGTACTTATTGTGTATTTGTATATGAAGTTTTAATTGTATTTCAATGAATTTTACTTGCAGATGAATCAATTTCATGGGACTAATGGTACAGCAGCTTGTTCAGGATCATTGTCAATTGGATTGCAGAATCATTTAGAGCCCCCTTCGAACCAAAATTCATATTACCAATACACATCTAGGTCACAAGAAGAACCTAAGGTAACTGTTCTTATTTCTACTGCTCTAATTTCCATTTTTTTACTAAGTTCATAGGTTAATTCATTTGCTTTAGCTTCTGTTGGGTATACCAATTTTTTTTTTTTTTTTTTGAACTCATATTTGATTGTGTAGACAGTAATTTTACTTGCTTTTACAATGTTACAAATAATCTAATTAATTAGAATCACTGAGGTCCAGCGCAAGTGGCTGATGTGCAATGTGTGTTGTGAACACTGCATGACCCAATTTTTGATCCCTATTGATAAAAGAATAATATAACACTTGAATTTTAAGAGATCTAGAAAGCAAATCCTATTGACAGTGATTAATATATTTGTTCCCATCAGAAGTGTCCTAGTCATTATGCATGAAATTCACTTACATGTAACAACGATGCAAATTACTAAATTTCTCTGAAGAAATAAACATGTCCCCATCAGAAATTGCACTTTAATCTTGACTGCTAATTTATGTGTGTCATAATAGATTGTTGGCATAAAGCGATCTCATACTTCATCCCTGGACAACTCTCTTATTGCACCTTCTAATTTTCAAGTACTTCCAAGTTTCTCTCGCTACAGTAGACCAAATCAATCATCAACAAATGACAATCATAGTGTAGCTAGTTTCAATCCCACCAATGAGTGCTACAGGTAACAATGCCTTAATTATAAATTAGTGCATGTTTTGTTTGGTAATACAGTGAGTTTGCTAGAATCAAGACTATCTGTCTTGATTTTGCAAAAGTTACAAGTTATAGATTTTTCAAATCACGGTGACTCGTCGGTGATGATACCAAACATACACTCAATAAATTTTTGTTGTCATCACTAGTTTTTGCCTTCTTGGCTATAATTGTTTGTTGCGTTACTAACTTAATTCTCTTCATGTTATTTTCAGGGATGCCAAATGGGGTAGTACTTTGGAACTTAACAGCAGAAGGTCCAATTCTGAAAATGTTAGTTCTGGTCATGCAAATTTTCCACCATTTGTTGCTCCAGAAGTTCCTTCTCCACCTTCTATGCATTTGTTTCAAAGTGTTCTTTCCAAAGGGAATGTGCTCCCTTCTCAAGTTATTGAGGTAAATTGAAAAGCTATTTTAGAAGGTCCAATCTTCTTTTGTCTTTTGTTTTGTTTGGATAAACCACTTTATTATATACTTATAACATAAATGTTTGTTATATACGTACTTATGAATAAAACCTATTTCTATAACAAAAATAAAATAAAGGTGAATTATTTTCATATAAGTTATAAACTTATTTCATAAATTATTTTGGAAATACTTATGAAAATTAACAGAAAACAGCTAACGACCATATCATAAATTAATTTTTAAGAACTTTCTCAAGTTTATAATAGTAAATAAGTTCAATATGAATCAATTTATACAAGCCTTTTTCTTTCTTTGTATGTACTTTAGCTAAGCTTAGCTGGCTGAATATATTTGTTTCTTGGCTTTTAATTTTATAGGATAAAATGGAGAGTTCATACCAACGTTCAGAATCAAGTGGACAAGATCGTAAGCCTTTCTTTAACTTCTTAGAAGTGAAGGGCCAAGAAGGGGTGACAGATGCAATGAGTGGATCAAATCATGGAGGACGTGAAGGTGGAAGAGGTGGCATTGATCTGAGCTTGAAGCTTTGAGTTTGAATTTTTGCACAAGATATATTTTTTTAAGTATGCTTTGGTTTTTCACATTGAAAACAAAGAATGTTGTTGTTAGCAACAAATGAAGAAAATGAACATTTTCTTAGTGTTATTTGGTTGGTTGCAGCATAAAAGTAATAATTTATTAAATTATTGGGATTGATGTTAGTTGGGAGAGGTGGCATTCCTTAGGAATCTTGAAAATCAATGAGATGCCACTGTGGGGATTTTCATTTAATTTCAATTATTGAGGTTTTTTTTCTTTCCAAAGTTGAGTGTTGAGTTGGGTTGGGCCAGTTTGTGGCCCAAGTAGGGAACCAAGGTGATAGAGTGGCTCTTTGATCTGATGTGTTGGGCCGGTTGTTGCAATATGCTGGCCTGTCAGCTCCAAGTTGAGAGATGATCAATCACTGGGATTGAGCGAAGGTTTTTAATGTTTTACGACCTTTATTTTGGTTAAAATGTAATCCCACTTTCTCTAATTTTTCAATGAAATGTTAATTTGTTACTCTTATTTTAGATGTGTTTAGTTAGGTGAAGAAGCTAATTTATAGTTTATTGGACCCAATTATATTTTCATTTGACCAAATTTGAACTAAGTACATGTACTTTTGGTTAACAAGTTTACCTTGAGCTAGCATATAACTTGTATGAAATGTCACTTTAAGACTTGGTTTTCGAGTTCATATCTTACTTTTTTCTCGCACTTACCCTTTTTCTCTCTTTCACCATCTCTAAATTTTAAAAATATAAAATTATTTTATTATTTATTAAAAGTTCTAAATAATGAGATTTTTATGACATTGTTGATGTATCTCATGTTCTTACAGTGATTCCTTACATGCTATACACTAGACCGATTTAACATGGTCCTAAGGACGACTATTTATATATTATTTATATATGTGAATGAGTTTTTTTTTTTTTTTTGCGAAAATACTTTTTAAGGGATTGTAGATGGCTACTTTCGCTATTGTTTCACTCACAACACACTTATTTGAATATAATGATGATTAGAGAATGTAAAGCAAAGAGAGAAAGTTGAGATAATGTTCTTTTACTGAATATACACTTTGCATACACACTTCTTTATTGATATCATCATTTTGGTATTTATACACTTGAGATACTACTAATCCCATATCGGGTACTTCACATAACTGTCACATGAAAAACAGAAAACTCACTGACTTTTAACTACTAACTAACTTAATTACTAACTATACAACACACCATCTTAATTCATATTAGACAAGGACTCTACACCCACGAGATTTCTTAGTTTCTTAAACACTTCAATCTTCACAGCTTTTGTTAGTATTCTGCTACTTGATCTTCACTTACACAATATTTAAGTTTCCTTTGCCTCCTTGTTCTCTCAAGTAGTGAAATCGTGTTTATATGTGTTTACTTCTCTCACGAGCAATGGGATTTTTAGCAAGCTTGATTGCTGAAACATTGTCTACTCTGATTGTCACTGAATCACACTTTGAATTACTGAGTTCTTCCATTTATAATATGTTTGGTTAGGCGTCAGAGCCACCATACGCACGCGTTCAACCAGGCCTTTGCTGCGATTTCACAGAAGCTGGAAATCCAAGCTTCTACTTGGACGTGGAAAATTTGCTGCGATTTTGGCTAAACAGGAAAAACATGCCATGCAACCAAACAAGTGCCAAATTCTTCAACCATACTTCACCTGAAATCTTTAACTGCAAAGCATAAAAAAAAGCATTAAGTAATTAAATTCAGAAACAACCATAAAATTCACCTAATACAACCATAAAATTCACCTAAACAACCATAAAATTCACTCTGATTGTCACTGAATCACACTTTGAATCACTGAGTTCTTCCATTTATAATATGTTTGGTTAGGCGTCAGAGCCACCATACGCACGTGTTCAACCAGGCCTTTACTGCGATTTCACAGAAGCTGGAAATCCAAGCTTCTACTTGGACGTGGAAAATTTGCTGCGATTTTGGCTAAACAGGAAAAACATGCCGTGCAACCAAACAAGTGCCAAATTCTTCAACCATACTTCACCTGAAATCTTTAACTGCAAAGCATAAAAAAAAGCATTAAGTAATTAAATTCAGAAACAACCATAAAATTCACCTAATACACACACCAAAACACACTCTATTCCAACACCAATACTCTGGTAATAATAGCACTTAAATGGAATTATATCAATCATATATATCAGAAAAGGAAGAGTTGACAATTGGACAATGCAAACTCATTGAACACAGTACTATCATCCTTTATCATTGAGGATAAAAGGAGAGATTTAATTAGAAAAGTGATTACACAAGCAGGAAGCAGAAGCTGAAGGATGCAAAAAAATTGTTCAATCCCTTCAACCTTTTAGAAGTGGAAAACCATCAATAATATAATGACCATTAGCATAGCAACAGAAAGAAGCAATAAAAATAATCTTACGACATATATAGGGGAATGAATATGTAGAAGTTTCCCTTCCTAACTGTTCTAACAACCCAACAAGAATGTTGAGTTAATAAAGGATCGAAATTTGACCGCAGTTCTCTTCAATATCAAGGATTGTGATGCGATCGCATCGCAACTGTTACCGCAAATGCTATTTAGAACTCTGGACAGCACCTTATAGACAAGGCAAAATAGGGCATACTAACTGTGTACATACATGTTGAATAACAGTATTGCATAAGAAACATAATCACATTGTCCTATCCAAAAATGTGTCCATTAACTTCAGGTTAGAGATCTTACAACAGGCATGGTCGACCAATAAAAATTATCTTCTGCACTTGTCTAAAATGGTTGTTCACACCACAAGCCTTGAGGGAATCATTCATTTTGGTCAACCTTCTTCCATCTTACCAATAATCTTTACACGAACAAATGCCGACATTGAAATGATGAAAGCGATACAAATCTCTCACTATGATCACTCGATCTGATATCTTAGATACATGCTTAATCCAGTTATGGCAATCCCCACAAACACGAAGATTTTTAAAAACATAAATAGGTGTGGAGCTAGACAAACTGAGTAATCCAAAAGCAATTGCCAGTTTCTCACTGTGAATGATTTCTGTCGGATCCTTCTGACGTATTTCTACATCACTCAGAAGGCTGTTGCACTGCGGTACGTAACCATTTTCAGCTGCCAGAAAATCCAGATTTCTGATATATTCATATATCATATCTGCACGTGGATGATTTTGATCACCAGCGAAAAATGCATGAACAGAATTATTAACCTCAATCCAGCTACGACCAGGCTCCTTCTTAACACCTCGATCTTTCATCATTTGCCTTGTCCGATCCCTACAACCCCATTTCCCAGACACAGCATACATATTTGAAAGCAGAACATATGTTGCTGAATCTTTTGGTTCCAGTTCAAGAAGATGACTTGCAGCAAACTCTCCAATATCAATATTCTTATGAACATTACAAGCACTTAAAAGAGTCCTCCACACCATTGCATCCGGTTGAATTGGCATCTCCTCAACAAACCTCCTTGCACGGCTTAAAAGACCAGACCTCCCAAGAAGATCCACAACACAAGCATAATGTTCAGGTTTTGGCACCAAATTATGAGCTTCGCTCATTGATCGGAAGTAGCCAATTCCCTCATCCACCAAACCCACATGACTACATGCCGATAAAACTCCCACAAAGGTGACATGGTTTGGCAATACATCAAGCCATTTCATATCCTCAAAAAGGCTTAATGCTTCAAATCCACAACCGTGTTGGGAATAGCCAGTAATCATGGCATTCCATGAAACCTCGTTTTTGTTGGGCATTTCAAAGAACTGTCTCTCGGCGTCATCAATACAACCACATTTTGAGTATAGTGTGATCAAAGCATTAGAAACCTCGGTTTCTGACTCATAGCCAGTTTTTTTAATCATGGCATGAATCTGCTTCCCTAGTCTAACATTAGTAACATTGGCGGCAGCACTAATCGACGAGCCAAATGTGAATGAATTAATTTCTAGTCCAGCTTTATTCATTTGAGAAAATATATTCAGTGCTTCCTCAAAATATCCACTTTGAGCAAAACCAGATATCAACGAGTTCCATGATATATTATCTTTGGAAAATATTTGATCAAAAGCAAAGTATGCTTCTCGTACTTTTCCACACCTAGCATAAAGACTAACAAGTGCATTACCAATTGAAAGATCATCTGAGTAACCAGATACATGTGACTGTGCTTGAATCTGTCGTCCTTGATCAAGTGCTAAGAGACCTGCACATGCACTTATTGCACTTGCAAATCCTATATTATCAGATTGTATCCCTTGATCTTGCATTTCTCTAAAGAGGTCAAGAGCTTCAGCAAACTTATCATGCTGTGTGTACCCGGCAATCATAGCTGTCCACGAAACAACATCATTTTCTTTTAGTCTTCTAAAGATTTTCAGGGCAATATCTAGTTTTCCATGTTTAGCATACATGTCAATAAGCACACTAGAGACATACACATTGAACTGAAAGCCGGTTTTCAGTACTTGAGTGTGAATTTGTTCCCCTAGATCAAGGGCTCCCAAAGTAGTGCAAGTTTTCAAAATACTCGGATAGGTGAATTGATTAGGTACAATGCCTTCTATCTGCATCTGCGTAAATATTTGAAACGACTCGTTTAGCTTGTCTAACTGGCCATAAGCTACAAGCATCACATTCCACAGCACCACATTTTCAGTGTCAGATGCAACAAAAAAATCATGTGCAGTTTTTATATCCGAGCATTTTACATAAAGATCGAGCAGTGAACCTTCCACGACAATGTCTGAAGTCATTCCAGCCTTTATCGCATACGAGTGGAATTGTTTTCCAATCAGAAGAGACCGAGTTGATGAACAGCCACTTAAAAGACTCGCAATCGTAACACAGTCAGGCTTTAAGCATTCAAGATGCATTTCCTTCAACAACTTTAAAGCTCTATCATTATATCCTTGTTGAGCTAGACCCGAGATGAGTGAGTTATACGAAACTCGATCTCTCTGCGACATTGCATTGAAAACCTGCACTGCAGATATCAAATTTCCCAAACCAGAATATAATGTCACAAGTGCATTGCAAACATATGTTTCAGAAGAGAATCCCTGCTTCAAAACAAGGCCATGAAGCTGCTCCCCGAGATTAAAAAATCCTACTTTTGTACAGGCACTTACCACGCTTGAAAAAATATAAGGAGTGGGGCAAATTCCTGATGTGTGCATCTGACAAAACAGAAGCATTGCTTCTTCTTCATACCCATTTTTCGATAAACCAGAAATCATAGCCACCCAAGAAACACTATCTTTCACTTTTAAATTGTCAAAAACCTTCTTAGCAGATTTCAGAAAACCATTTTTAAAGTAGATATCAATCAAAGGGTTACATATAAAAGGACTAGTCACAAAACCATGAGTTATAGTCTTAGCATGTATTTGCTCCACAAAGCGAAAATAAACTGCAGTACCACTACAACCCCTCAAAACCCCAGCAAAAGTTTTCTCATCAGGCTCCACATTTTCCTTCATCATTCTCTGAAACAGACGCATAACACAACCCGTCAACTTATCTGCAACAAACCTATGAAGAATCTTATTCCAACAGGACAAAGGCCTAACAGACATTTCATCAAACATCTTAACTGCATTTTCCAAATCACCAAATGCAAGATAAAAATCGATAAGACGTTCACACAGAATCACTTCAGCATAAAAACCCATCTTCAGAATCTTGCCATGAAGCTTCCAACCATCAGAAAACGACCCAGAATTTAAACACCCTTCTAATAACCACAAAAAAGTTTGAGAATTTGCACGAACACCACGTTCTTCCATGAGATGCAAGAAAGAAATTCCACTTGCATCAACTTCATTTTCCTTCTCAGGAAGTTCATTGTAGTTGTGAGCATAGTTTAATGCAGTGTTGCTGAATGCAGCAAAACTCAAATTTCCACAAAGTAGCTGCACAGAGAAACAAAAGAAAAAACAAAAACTTGTTTAGTGAGGATGAGAATAATGAAGAAGGTAGGAGTCTGTATGTTGTAAATTAGCATTACCTTGTGATTGTTGGAAATGGGTTTGGTGGGAAAATGTTGATAGTTGAATTTGAATGGTAGAGAATAGAAACGAAGAGAAAAAAAAGAAGAAACCATAGGTTGTCGTCGAGTTATTAACATCTAATCTGTATTGAGAGGTGTTTCTTACAGTTATTATCGTTCATGGGACATTGGTCTCAAACCACCACCACATGAGAAGTACTTCAATTGTGTTTGATAGTTCAGTGAAAAAATATTGATTTTATAAAATTGTTTTGTTTATAAGAAAGTTAAATTATAAGGTAACTTTAATATAAAATGATTTACATTAGTATACAAAATTCCAATTATAGTCAACCACTTTAATAGCGGTATAATGTATAGTCTATTATTTGAAATTTATTCAAAATTCTAATTATAATAGACTTTTTATTTTTCATAACTTAAACAAAACTTGATTGAAGTTTGTTCAATAAAAATAAAAATTAGAATATGCATTACCCAAAATTAAAATTATTGATTCGATAATAATTAAATTACTTTCTCAACTATAAACTTTTATTTTTGAGAAGTGTTATATATAAATGTTAATGATTTAAATGATTTCTATTTACTAATCTGCCAAATTACATGTTGTATTGATCCATTGAAAAGACTCCCAAAGTTTCCATACATTTATGAAGGAAAAAATGTCGATCATTAATCATTCAAGATTTTGCATTTATTTCTCAATGATTTTCATGCATAGAAGCTCTTTCATGTAAGAATTTGTGAAGCTCGCGTCCTGCTGCTAACTAAACTAACCCATGACATAGGTTATTTTTTTGGGTACAACATGACATAGATTTCATTTGTGCAACAAACTTCTCCAAAATAGAAACCTCCGTAACAATGTCTCACACCTTGCAAAGCATTTACCACTAATATTGCACGACTTTCACAGTGTAACTTTACTTTCAGAATAAGAAATAAATGCTAATTCCCGATTGTTTGTTTATAATTTATTTTGTACATGGTTGGTATCTAATAAACATGTTGATAGAGACAGAGGGCTAAGAATAGGGTTCTTCATGTAGTGAAGTTGCATCACAGCATTGAAGATGCAACTTTTGGATGTGTTTATCAAGAACGTGGTAATACACGGAAAACCAGAAAAATGGTGTCTCATTGTCGGTGGAGCACTTAAAACCAACATCACTACATTTGCCCCTCTAGTGCTTCCTGTTACAGCTTCAGATAAATCATTGATGAGGATCTAGTTGCATACCATGTCATATGATTGGGGGGAGATTTCATGATGTAACATGTTTTCTAACTTGTACAAGTTTATAAAAAAGATCATTTGTCCCTCTAATTCATTAATTCATTTTTTGAGGCAGTTAATTAATTCATTGTAATTTGACATGTTTGCATTTATTTATTTATTAATAATATTCATATCAAAGAACCTCTTTCAGCTAGTGCTTTGGTAAAATTTAGAGAAAGAAAAAATTATTATTAATTAAAATAGTTGTTTATGGAGCTTTAAAGCTATACTATCAAAACTCGTATCACCGAGCTAATATTGTTCACGTATAACATTTTTCTCACGTGTATAAGTTTTGTAAAATGCTCAATAATCCCTTTAGTTCACAAATTCATTCTTAGACCATACACCTATACAATATTTTTGAAGTTGGTGTTGAGGATTTTTTTTTTATACACATGTGAATGTTTAATGGTTGAATGTATTTTTATCCAGTCTTTTGATGACCACAAGGAAGCCCTGCCCCATAGCACCAAGCAAGGGAACATAAACAAGGCAAGACGCGAGTTACTTTAAAATACAAGTTGGCCATAGTACTTTTGTCCGATTAAGAATGCATGGCGTTTTTTCACCTTAGAGGTCAATCACCAATCATTTCAAATTTCAAACAACTTACTCCATCATTTACGTAAAATTTATGCAAAATAGACACTTTGTACAGGTATAATATAATGCAATATATTCAAATTAGTTACGTATGTTAAATGTTAGTCCATTGGCTTTGTTATTTATGATTGTGAATACTAGTCTTTTTGAAGGATGAGTATAAAGTACCTCTTAAAAGTGGCATATTTTGTAAATTTCTTTTACGTACAAAATGACCCATAATATATTAACATTGCCATAGACCAGTTGTACTTATTCAAAAACACTTCCAATAATAACTTGCATGCGCTTTACACAAGAGTAATAAGACCTTCCTATCTTACATCCCCACATCATTGGTTAATCTGCTCTACTCGAACTGTGACTTTATAAGTTACAAATTTCTTTCCTTCGCCTCAGACTCAATTAATTATTAAGCCTAGGGAAATCAATGAAGAAGATTAGGTTGTTGTAGATTGTAGAAGTGAGGAGCAGCCTCTAATAGCCATGAGGGATCAATTGTCATCACATTTCGCATATATTGCCGATCAGTTGATACTAGAGAGTTGTAAATAACCCATTTTGGATTAACTCTGCAAAAGAACAAATTTTTTAGTTGACTTTAGATACACTGTTCATCCAAGTTTGACATCATGATCACCATAATAAAGGGAAGGAAAAAAGATGGAAAAGCCACAAGTTCAAATGCTGGAAGAGACTACAGGATTTCTAATATCCCATATAACATGTTAGTCTTCTAAAGCAGAGAAAGTAACGGTGAAAATACCAGCATATAATAGATAAAATTTCACTAACTCAATTTTTTTTACTACCTGAATAGCACTGATGATGGGTGAATATATACTTCTTCTGATCCTCTTAACGTCTTGTACATCCCAATATGACTGTATGCCTTTAAAAAAGGTACAAAAACAGATAAGTATAAGTGAAGTAAAATTATTTTGTTTGCCACAGCATAATGGGAAGAAAATTAATACAGAATTATGAATCAAAAAGAAAATAATGCATCTTAGTATCTCAGGAAGTACTCACCTCAAGACGACATGCATTAGCAAAAAAGCCAGCAGTAACTGCTTTCTTAACCATCTGAAAAAGCATGACATTTAGTTAAATATAGTTAAATCGCCTTAGTAACTAAACCAAGGAGCTGAAAATGAGAACAAATCGTAGGGTGAAAAGCCAGAGAATGGGATCATGCTGTTATCAATAAACAATAATAATTAGACCAGAATTATATAAAGCAAATATTAAATAAGAAAATTGTATGCATTTTCTAGAAGTGCTTTTTCTAAACTGGCAAAAGTATAAAAAAACTAACCTGCATATCACTTTCACAAGATTTTAAGACTAAGCCTATCCTCTGCGCAATTCTTTTAAGTTGATCTCTAACTTCAAGTACCTTTTTCTGTGCAATTTAAAAACCCATGCCAACATGAATTAGTGAAAACTGAACTGAAAAGGACAAATTGAAATGGCTACAATGTGCATAATTGCTGAATATATACATACCATGGCATGGTAGTTCACATAGTTTTTGTGACACCACTGTGAAGATTTACCAGACTGATGAAAACCCTTGTATACATTAAGAAACGTTACATGGTCGCCCTGTATAAATGTTTTAAAAAGAAGATCAAATTACATTATAAAAAAATAGTTCATAGAGCACATTGCTACAGAAAAACACTTGTCCTACACAGTAGAAGAGTTGTTAAAAGAAGAACCATTAAAAGTTTGACAAAGAAAAAAATGCAAAGACACGTTACAGGTATAAGGGAGAAAGTGCGTGACATTGTGTGAGAGAGGAGAGTGAGAACAAAACAATTAACCTAAAGTATACCTCAGCAGCAGCAAATCTCAATTTTGCTTCATCTGAATCCTTTTGTATCCCTCTCCCTGAGATCCAGATAGACTGTATACATAAATAAACTGAAACTAAGGTCAACTGCTCTATCATTACATCAACTTTCAGCTTGTTTCTTTTATTTGTTCAGATAGCTTTCATTGTATATTCCCAACCTCAGCATGATAATTGAAAACTTCTTTATAATACAAAATTAGTCATGACTAGAGCAAAAAGCTTTACCTGGACGGAAAGAACTGCAGCAATTGTGATTATCTCCTCTGAACATCCAAGTTGGCTGGAAGCTATTATCATTTTTGAGATCATAGGGTCCTGGCAAAAATCACATTCCATTAAGCAGACATTAGCCAAATTGTAAGAAATGCATCTCCAAAACTAGTATTAGAAAGATAAGAAATGAATCTAATATGGCAGAGATAACAAAATTTATTTAATAGTAAGACAATGACAACTTTCTTTAAGAGAAATTTTTTGTTTAGGCGAGACACACCTCTATAACCTTAGTGATGGTTAACTATAGGATTTATGTATAGCCTACCAAGGGGGAATGACAGATTTGAGGTTTGAACCCAAGTCACAGCTATATTGCTTGTGGAAGGTCCAACCATTTGTGCCAACCCCATTGATGCAAGTTACACTAATCCAATGAATATATAACAACTAACAAGAAAGCAAGAGTGGAAGCTCATAACCCCATTGATGCAAGTTACACTAATCCAATGAATATATAACAACTAACAAGAAAGCAAGAGTGGAAGCTCATAACGAATCCACATTTTGCATCTATTCATTAAATAAAGTATGAAGAAACATAAAACAGTTAAAGAAAACACTTGAGAGCTAAGAAAACAATGCAATATACTAATATATACTAGTGCCACCGTCATTGTCAGTTAATTTTTCTATGGCTGGAAAGATCTGGAGGGTCTTGGGGAGAACAAAATATTAAATGACAACCATAATCATATTTAATAAAAGAGCGCAGGTTCACCATGAGGCTCTACATCTGGATTCCTATTATATCGCTTAAAGGCGGAGTTCATAAATACAATCATAGAACTGCACTGTTATTCTTTTGTGCTATCAGCTATATGTCTGGTGTACTTAGAACTAACGCAGTCCCCACGGTGAAGTTAACAATTCTTTATTATTCAACAAATGAATGAAAACATGATTTTAGTGGTATCCAAAACATACAAGTGGAATTTCTGCAACTTGAAATCCAGTTGGTGAAGTAAGCTTGGCATCATCATCCAAGATCCCAAGTGAGTAGAGAACTTCCAGTGCCCGGATCATTGCTTCAGGTGATGGAGATGCTGGCCAGTCAAATCCCAATATATTATCAATCCCCAAAGCTTTTAACTGCAAATCATCAATAAAAGCTTTTACCATGGTGACCCCATAAGAAAAAAGTTGGTCCTAAAAATATAGTTGCTGTGAAATCACTCCATAAAAATTACAAACCTGGATTACACAGGAGACAAGATTTGATCTCTGTATCTCAGGAGTTCCCTCATTAGACATGTGATTAAGAAAATATTCTTCTGTATATAGCCTGATTGCAGTCATGTCCACAATGAATGGTTAGAAGAGAATGGGTAAAGGAAGAATATAGAATGCATCAAGCCTGTCCAATCTCTTTGCATATAAGAAATGAAAAACTCGTTGAAATTGAAACAGCCATGAGCAGAACACCAACGAGAAGCATAAATCCCAAATAAAATATAGGGCCAAAGAGAATGAAAGTATTCTGCTAAAATCAAATCAAATAAGCCAAAAACTAGTAAAACTGCACACAGCCAACATCTTTCCTCATTGAAACTGCCCTTAGCAGTGTAATTAGTTCTTACAGAATATTTTCAAAAAGTAAAAGTAAAAAAGGTGAATACTTAGAAGTTTGTATTGTTTTTTCAAAAAGATATTCTGTGTGAAATAACACTTACTCCTCCCTCCGTCTCTTTCTACAAGCATCTTTTGAGGGCAAAAAAATTGTCACAAATACAAACCTCTTTCATATTACTAGATACATGTTACCAAAAAAAATTACTAGATACGTTTATTTTTTTCCAAATAAACCCTTAATCAATACCACTAAGTGTCATTGAATATCAGAAGTCAAGTTAACTATATACATATGCAAAAATATATTTTAGGTACATCAATACATAAAATAGACACATTAAATACACTACCTACTTTTTTTTTATTATATTTGAAAATTACAAATGGTGCATTGGTGCTTATAAAAAGGGACAGAGAAAGTATATAACAAAGCATAAGTATTTCCTTTTGTTGAAAGTGTTATCAGATATTCATGCCTTTGCAAAAGTTTTTGGCAAGGCAAATATGTCAATACATGGATATTTATAGATTAACAGTGGTCCTTTCATCCATGAGTTAATTGGAAAAAAAACCTTCATCAAAATGTTTCCAAACAAGCTGAAAGAAATTATCTATTTTCAGTCAGACACCTGTAACACTTTCCTGGTCGAACTCGTCCAGCCCTTCCAGCTCTTTGTCTAGCAGAAGCCCTAGAAATTGGTGCCACAACCAGATTTTCAATATCAGAGATCTGTTTCAAAAGAAGGAAGAACATTACACTTAGAAGGTTAGGATATTAATTCAGTAGGCATGTACTTTTATACATTGAAATGTGAACAAAAATTGACATTTATAAACAAGGACAGGACCAAATCACTACTGGCCCATTAATATATATATTTAATAGAAACAACAGAATGGAGTTACCGGATTGTAGAAGCGCTGTTTTGAGAATCCAGTGTCAACAACATACACAATGCCCTGCACAATTAGAAAAAAAATAATAGATATGGAGCACTTTGTTGACTCTAATTAAGGTCAGATACATCGTAGAATAGATGTTACCTCCAACGTGAGTGATGTTTCAGCTATATTGGTAGAAATTACTACTTTCCTCTTTCCTCGAGGAGTTGGAGAAAACACTAACTCCTAAAAGTATAAAAAAAAACATCAATACATTAAAAAAAAATCAATTAAATAATACGGACAAACTTTTTAAAACTAAATCCACAGATGAATTTCTAACCTGTTCAGCACGTGGGAGTCCTGAATACAGAGGCAAAATAACCAATCCTGGAACAAAAGAAAAATCCATGTATTACCAGGGTATCTGATTGACAAGCATAATTATGCACAAAATATGAAAAAATTTCTCGATATGTTTAGTTTAGAAAAACAAGAGTTTTATATTGATTTAGCTCATTCATTTTTAGTTGTTAGTTGTGGAGATAAAAAACTATAATAGTCCAAATAAGAACTATATCGGGAGTATACCTGAAGAGTGCTTTCCATTAGTTTGCATATCTTCATTGAGTAAATGGACAGCAGCATCAATATCATCTTGACCAGTAAGAAACACTAGAATATCTCCAGTGGATTCCTATGGAGAGATAGCACAGACCAAAAGCACCATTACATTTCATTCTATTTTTGTTTGGACTATTAATTTAAATCTGACTTTCTACTTATATCAACAGCAGAAATACTTGAGTTAGTGTGTTGCCAATGAAGGGCCCCAGAATATCTG
The DNA here is from genome assembly GCA_037974875.1 of Cicer bijugum. NCBI lineage: Eukaryota > Viridiplantae > Streptophyta > Magnoliopsida > Fabales > Fabaceae > Cicer > Cicer bijugum. Next base: position 2,725,317 of record JBBPBT010000629.1, on the reverse strand, counting down.
ATAAGGATCAAAATGAACACTCATATTTTGGTGTCCATGACTAAGCCTAATGCAAGCAGCACAGAACAACATATGTAAAGACACTGAGTTAAGTGCCTCAAAAATAGAACGAATTGGTTAAAATCATTCTAATCTCAATGAAGGAAAAATACCCGCTCATGGATCGAGAGTACTGTTGAAACAGCTGCCTGAACATAGTCATGGACAGGTTCCTCAGCAAAATTAATTTGTACATTGAAGCCTCTTCCCTGAAATTTATAAAGCACACTTTATTTGTATGTTGAATACTTTAGTCTGTAAAGCACAAAGGCATAGTGACTCCTCAATTAACAAACTAATGTAGTTTGGGTTCTATAAAATGACGTTTTCTATTTGAAATGCAATATTCTAAATATTAAATAGAAGAAAGAAATAAACAGGGCGAAGATGTATAGTTGAATTGAAAGGAAAAAGCTATAAATACACTAGCAACTGCCATTTGCAAATCAGAGACACCATTGGAATAACCACAGGCTAAGAACTAGAGAGAAACTGATACTTTAACCTTCAAACAAATGCACTTACAGAAACAGGGGACATGCAAGGATGAGTTGCACATCCAAAAATAGTACCTCGACTGATAAGATTGCAGGTTCAACTTTTAGTCCAATCTCCTCATTTTTAGGTTCTCGGCGCTTTTTTCTGTTACACGACACACATTTTGAATATGTGAAATTTGGGTTGAAACTTTATAGTGGATAAAAAGGGCTAAAAACCCAATTTGGGTTAGAACATGAGAGAATACTATATGACAATAAAATAGTTTTTTTAATAAAAATTATTTTAATATGACGATAATTTTTTTATTAGATACCTAAGTCTAAAAATTGAGTCTGTTAAGTATATAATTTTTTATTTTAACACATATATACCTAGTCAAAAAAAACTTTGGTGCCCATAAAAATTTGAGGCCCTATGTGGCCGCTCCTCCTGCACACCCTCAGGGCCCTCGTGATGGCAGTGAGACAATGACTAAACACCACAAGGCCATTTTTATGACAAAACTTTAGCATAAGCAACAATTAATGCAGAAACTCCTTGGATCTGGTAGAGAAAACCTGCCTTTTGTTACTTACATATTTTAGCTGCCTAAATATGATCTAGAAAAACAGATATTTGCAGTTTAGCTAATTTTCCAGATAAATCAACAGTTTTGTATGAATATAAATTTTACAGATAGCACTTCTACAAGAGTGTTAACGTGAAAATGAAAATCTGAACAACTGAAACAAGGCAAGATTGGAAGAAAACCTTGGACGGAAGAAGTCAGCCATTGATTTTGCTTCAATGGTTGCAGATGCAATAATTAATCGCAACTCTGGCCGGCGCCGTTGGATCTAGAAAAGTAACAAAGAGAAAATATATGAACTAAAGATTCATGAAATGTGGAGAAAACAAATAAAAGATTAATTGTTGATTACCCAAAATAAAAAATACATTATTTGTATTGATAAATATATATCACATATTGTTTCTATACCTTTTTCAGTAGTCCAAGCAGGATATCAGTTGAAATGGACCTTTCATGAGCTTCATCCACCATTATAACACTGTATAAGTATTTAATTAGGTTTGGATGCAGAAGATAAAATGGAACGGCGTCTCTTTCATAATTGGCAAAACCATAAAAGATGTAACATTTGATGTTAATCAATACCTATATTTGGTCAAAAGAGGATCAGCCATCATCTCTCTCAGCAGCACCCCATCTGTTAAAAATTTTAGTGCAGTTACATCCTGCACTGTCAAAAAACCAAAAAGCCATCAATGTGTGTGATAGATACAATGTTGTCAAATATGTGTCATGGTGTTATAGCATAGCGGATTTTGTACCAGCTGCCATAGGCAGTAACACCTATTACATACGCCGTGTTTCCGCCATAAGCCGCAATGACATGTTTATATGGCAGATTTTGGCTAGCCACCATTAATAACACTACTGATATATCATCATTCGTCATCATTGTCATCATGATCATCATCACATAAGTGTCTACTTTGATTGATTTATTTGAGTTTATTTACCGACATAAGTACTTAAAAAACTGTTTAGGAGAGCTTATAGAAATTACATATGACATATCTATAAGGTGTTTTCAGCTTATTTCGGAAAGATCTTGAGGATAGCTTATGAAATCAGTTTTTAGCATGTACGAAATAGCTTTTACATACCCACTGAAATGATAAGCTTTTATTCTATAAGTGACTAATTAGTGTGATAAAGCAAGATGCAGAGAAGTGGTAATTAATTAAATAGAAGAAATGATGAATCTCACTTGTTTAGTGACATCTTCAAACCTAATGGTGTAACCAACTTGCTCACCAAGTTGAACTCCCATCTCTTGAGAAACTCTAGAAGCAACAGCCTGTGAAAAGTGAACAGTACAATTAAGAATTTGCAATAGCATGAAGAATGAATGAAATGAAACGAAGAAAGAAAAGTGACCTGAACAGCAAGTCTTCTAGGTTGAGTACAAGCAATGAGTCTTCCACCAGCGGCCCAACCCGCTTCAATCAGATACTGCATTTAAGTTGTCATGTAAATTTGAATTTGAATTTGGAGGAGAGAGGGATAGTGAATAGAAGAATGAATACCTGAGGAATTTGAGTGGTTTTACCACTACCGGTTTCACCGACGATGATGGTGGTGGCGTGAGTTTCAACCAAGTAGAGAATTGCATTACGGTACTTGTAAACAGGTAATCGTTGGCGTTGTTTCTCGATACTGACATAGCCATATCCAGAAGAAGAAGAAGAAAGAGAATTGGAACCAGGTAAGAATAGAACACCGCCTTCTTCATCATCTACCACACGAGCTTCAGGCTTCTCCGTACCTGGCTTCCAGAATTGCGCCATTGTTCTCTACTCTCAGGGAAGACGATGCTTCAAAATTCTGAGACCCATCGTGCTCATTCTGCTCTTTGGATCACTCCACACGGCCCAAACCTTTCCATTTGGTCCAAATCCTATTACTCAAGGGAGCTTCTATTCCCACCTCACATGCAATTTAGAAGTAAAAATTAGACCAGGCCCTATCTTTAGACCTTATTATCCCTCATATTTTTGTTTATTTATTTATGACCTGATTTAAAGGTCGTCAATAGGGATAAATAATTATAATTGTTTGGCTATAGTTTCTTGGATAATTGTTTGAGCATATAGGTTGACATTTCAAATTTCCAATTTTTTATTATATGGAATCTCTATACTTTTCTATTCTATCTAGGATCCGAGGAGGAAAAACAAATTAAAAAAAAAAATTGAACCTTGTTTCACATGTTGGATGCAGACCATTTTAATCTAAAAAAATATATATTAAAATTGATCTATGACATAATACAAAGGGGACATATTAATTCTTACGTTGAGTTTAATTATTATTTTTTTTTTTAAGTGTCAGGTGATGACATCAATTTCAAAATATTAAAAATAATTGACGTGTAAGTATTTTTGGGTCAAATTAGTCCTTTTAAATATTGTTTTTTAATTTTAAAATTAAATATTTACGCGTCAATCATTTTTAACAATGTAAGAGATAATTGATGCCTCCGACATTTCAATAAAAAGATTAATTAAATTTAGATAAACTTAAAAAAGAGATTAATATGTTCCTTTTTATACGATTGTCAAACATTAATTTGAATATTATTTGTTCTCATAGACTAAAAAAAATAGCTTTACGTGGTTTGTGTGAGTGTCACGGGCACGGCAACTGTTTCAACGTATACAAGTCAAGATACAAAACTTGCATGTTGACATTTACAACAGAATCATTCCCACAAATTCACTACATTTCATTCAACTGTGGAATTAAATATATGAGTCATATAATATGACCATTGACCACTCCCTACACCATACATATAAATGTGTGTAACCATATCCCATACTTCCATTTTATGCATAATATAATATCAGTCTTATATTAACCATAATACAATTGAGCCACCAATATGAATTTTTATGCTCAAACATCAAACTCAGTTTCAAATATTTTGCTTTGGCTTCCTCTAATAATCTCACTTCTCCTACTCCAATGTCTAGCCAATAGTTCCCAAAATACAAGCGTTGGTGTGATAATTGATTTTAATTCTGTAACTGGGAAGCAACAGAGAACAGCCATTCAAATTGCAGCTCAAGGTTTCAATAATTATTCAAACACTCATAACTTAATCCTTTTCTTCAAGGACTCTGGTAGAAACCCTTTACAAGCAGCTTCAGCTGGTGAGCACTATTTGATGAAAAACATATTTTTTTCTTCTCTTTCTTTAAGCTCTTTCTGAATACTTCTTCCGTTAAGTCCTTTATGTTTTTCTCACATCTAATAAGAAAAATATGTATTGTGTCTATTACGTTTCTAAAATATCCTTTTGTGTATGCATGTGTACAACTTCGACTTTTCATTTTACATGATAAATTTATAATACTAATAAAGAGTATATTAAAAAAAATAATAGTAAATGTATGTAGTAATTTGAAATAAAGCTTATATTTATGGTAAAAAAAAATTCCAAAAAGAATAATTAGGAAATGAAGTCCTAATATTATACTGGTTTCCAGCTGAAGAATTAATTACTAAGAAGAAAGTTAAAGTCATTATTGGCATGGAAACATGGCAAGAAGCAGCTCTTGTTGCTGACCTTGGAGCCAAGTTTCAAGTACCAACAATTTCATTTTCTTCTCCATCATTAGTCCCTTCATCATCAATGCAACTTCGTTGGCCTTTCTTGATTCAAATGACTCAAAATCACACTGCACAAATGAACTTCATAGCTGATATTATCCATGCTTTCAACTCTCAAAAGGTTATAGCTATATATGAAGACAACCCTTATAGTAATGATTATGGAATGTTAACCCTCTTATCTGACGCTCTGGAAAAGGTTAACTCGAAGATCGAGTATCGATTAGTTCTTCCACCGTTCATTTCTTTGTCTGATCCAAAAGGGGTTGTTCTTGATGAATTGTTGAAGCTGTTGCCACAAAAATCGCGTGTTTTTGTCGTACTTCAAGCATCATTACCTATGGTGAACCATTTGTTTAGAGAAGCTAAGAAAATTGGATTATTGGAGAGAGAATCATGTTGGCTAATCAATGAGGAGATTACAAGCATGTTGGAATATGTAGATAGATCTGTTTTATCTTCTATGGAAGGTGTTTTGGGAATCAAAACCAACATTTCTACAAGTTCCAGTGGTTATACTCAGTTGCAAGAAAATTTCCAAGCTGATCCTACAGAAACAGTTGAGTCCAGACCAGGATCAAATGCTTTGCTAGCTTATGATAGCATTACAATTGTTAGAAAGGCTTTGGAGAAAATGAATACTAACTCTAGTAGCTCAAAGATTTTATTGGAGGAAATGTTATCTTCTAATTTCAATGGCTTAAGTGGTGATATAAGATTCAAAGAAAGACAACTATCCTACAACCCAATGTTAAGTGTCATAAAAGTGGTTGATAATGATAAGAAACATATGGAATTGGATTTTTGGAATCCAAAGTTGAAGTTTGCTAGATCTCTTATAGAAAGCATAAATGACTCTACACCTAAGACATGGAAAGTACATACAAATACAAACCCTTTAAAAGTTGCAATTCCTATGAATCCTGCATTTGATAACTTTTTGAAATTCTCACCAAATGAACCTCCTACTGGTTTTTGTATTGCACTTTTCAAAGAGATCAGAAAAATTCTGTGTGAGCAATATTTTGGCCTTCCCTATGAATTTCACGCCTTCAATGAATCTTATGATGAGCTTATGTATGAAGTCATAAATGAGGTAAACTCTTTTATCTTTTCAACATTATGTTCTTTTCGGCTTGTGTGTTTTTATTTCATGATTTCATTTGTCACATTCAATATATTCATTTCACCCACAAGTGGCATAACACATTGCATGTATATAGAATATCAGAGATGTAAAGATTAGTTACGTTAGTTTGAGATATGGGTTTTTTCCCTATACATAAAAAAAAACTTACCAGCTTTGACAAAAGCATATTGTAACTAACTTTTACATCTTTAATATAGAATATCATACTTTCTTGAAACTAAATCAAACTAAAAAAAAGTTCAATTTTTTCCAAACAAAAATGAAAAGGGAAGCTCATACTATTGCAGCTCTATGATGTTATTGTAGGAGATGTAACAATACTTGCTAACCGATCAAAGCTGGTATCATTCACTCAACCATATACTGAGTCAGGCTTATCACTCATATTTCCAGCAGAGACTGAAGGGTCAGCATGGTTGTTTATGAAACCATTTAGCATGGAAATGTGGATTGCAACTGTTGGTATGCTTATCTACACAATGATTGTCATTTGGTTCTTGGAACATCACTTGAATCCTGAATTTGGTGGACCATTGAAAACCCAGATCAGCACCACTCTGTGGTTTGCTTTTTCTACTCTATTTTTTGCTCATAGTAAGTCTAGATTACAAAAGCGTAAAATTTACTCATTTCGTTGTTTGCTATATTTGAAACTTGTTGGTAATTTTATAAAGGATTTAGCTAGGACTGTTAAAAAAAAGCCAGAATCAAACAGCTAAACTAAACCGAACCGCATTGGAAAAACAAAACTGTGATGGGCAGTTCTCTGAACTGGTTCAGTTCACTTCGGATGGTGAACTATCAGTCACAATTCGGTTATTTTCAATGTAATTTAGTTTGGTATGGTTTTTTAAATAGTTTTAATATTTGGTTCAGTCCAACTTTTTTGCTTTTCTAACAACATTAATATCTAGGTAGTTATTCCTTCTCTATTTTGTTGTTTCTACTTTCACCTAAGAAGAAGAGGAAGTAAAACATGCTAATGAAGATTATGCTTATCTTTGATTCCTATGCTAGAACATGCATTTGAGTTTTAATATTTAACTATTTTATTACTCTGCGTCAAAACTTCAATATGCATCATTTTTATTTCCTTGACTTTTGTTTGTATTTCAATATATGTGTTGACTAAGAGTAAGACATGTGGATTCTTATTACTAATTATGAATGATTCAGAGTTTGAGTCATTTGTAAATTTTGCATTAAATATAGGTTTATATAATATTATTCATGTAATTTGTTCAAAAAAATAGCAATTATCCCACGTATCCCGGAACGCCCTATCCCACTTTTGGGGTTGGCCGCAACGCACCGCTATCTGAGATTAACTACCTAGCTTAAAGATCAGTAGTTCAGTTCTAAAATGTATAGTTCAGTTTTTTGTAAAGCTAGTTTCGTTTCAGTTCGGAAATACAGAACTAGTGAACCTTAATATCAGTTTGGTTTGAAACAAACCATTAACAGTGCGGTTTAATTGAACTGTTTTGCCGGTTCAGTTCGGTTTGGTTTTTGATAGGAGTAAGAATAAGTCGAAGTTTGGAAATGTATATGTGAGAAGGAATAAAAAGAATGTACAGGTTAGTTAGTTTGTTAATAGGCTAGTTGTTATTCCGTTAGAAAACAGGTTAGTTAGTTAGTTTGTTAATAGGCTAACTGTTTTTCTGTTAGAAATTTAGGAACCAAAACCTGTTACTATAAATAGTAATCAGTTGGAGGCAGTTAGCAGTTTTTTGGAGAAAGAGGAAATTGGAGGACTGATTCATTGGGAATCAGTGGTTTCTCTCTCTAAGCCTGTAACGATTGCTCTCTAATCTTGTAACGATTCTTACCATTAAATAACACTAAGATCAGAATCACTTTGATTCTGAGCATCTGATTCTGCTGTTTTTCCTTTTTTCGTCTCTGTTTTACCAGTTTTAACACTGGTATCAGAGCACCGATCGTGGTGCCCTGAGAAATTGCTTCCATTGTGATCTGTTGCGCTTATGGTTTCTACAAGAAGGATGGTGAGAGACGACGATAGTTGGAATCAGGAACGGGAAGAATTGCGCCATGAACGAGAAGAAATGCGCATGCGATTCGCAATGAATGAGTCACGGATGAAGAAAACAGAGGATTTGTTAGCTGCTATAGCTACCAAATTGGGCGTTTCTGGTGAAAATGTTGCAGTTGGAGACAGAAGCGAGAACGGAGAAGAAAACAATAATCGTCAACGGAAAAATAATTGTGATCGATGGAGGAAGCTGGAGATCCCTGTTTTTTCAGGAGATGACGCATTTGGGTGGGTCCAAAGGCTGGAGCAATACTTTGCCCTAAGAGATGTCACTGACGAAGAAAAGATGCAAGCCACCATGGTTGCATTGGAAGGACGAGCCCTTAGTTGGTATCAATGGTGGGAAAGGTGCAATTTGTCTCCAACATGGGAAAGCTTCAAAATTGATGTGGTAAGACACTTCCAACCATCAATGATTCAAAATCCTTATGAGTTGTTACTTGCCTTGAAACAGGAGAGGAGTGTTGATGAGTATGTTGAGGAATTTGAAAAATACATAGGGGCTTTGAAGGTTATTGACCAAGATTTTGCTAAAGGGATTTTTCTAAATGGCTTGAAAGAAGAAATTAAAGCTGAGGTACGGTTATTCGAACTTCAAAATCTCACTGCTGTTATTCAGAAATCATTAATGATAGAACAAAAGAATATGATTTTAAAGAAGAAAGGGGATAGCTACTACTCTAGACCCACTAGTTTTACAAGAAATAATTCTGGTAGCAAGGTAGTGGCTATGGATTCAAGAAGTGTTGCTGATAAGAAATCTGAAATAGCTGCCAATGGTAGTGTAGCAAGTAATTCTGGATCTGTTAATATGAGTGAAAGATCTAGAAATAGAGGGGGAGAGTTCAAGCATTTAACCGGGGAAGAAATGAGGGAAAAAAGAGAAAAAGGGCTATGTTTCAAGTGTGATGAGCCCTATTCTAGGGAGCACAGATGCAAGAACAAGCAATTTAGGATGATTATAATGGAGGAGGAAGATAGTAGTGAGGGAGAAGACAGGGAGGAATTGGTGGTAAAACAGTATAGTGCTATTCAATTATCTTTATGTTCCACGACAGGCTTAACTTCATCCAAAACTTGGAAAATTACAGGGGAGTTATATGGGAGACCTGTGATCATTTTAATAGACTATGGGGCTTCACACAATTTCATATCACAGGAAATTGTATCTCAGTTACAAATAGTGGTGGAACAAACACCCACTTACACTGTAGAAGTGGGGGATGGTCACAAGGTAAAAGGTCAGGGACTATGTAAGAAACTACGGATAGTGCTACAGAACGTGGAAGTAGAGCAAGATTTTTACTTGTTTGGGTTGAAAGGAGTTGATATAGTTTTGGGATTAGATTGGTTAGCCAGCTTGGGAGAGGTGAAAGCTGATTTTGGGAAGCTGGAGCTATCTTTGAAAAAAGGAAAACAGTGGGTCAAGATTTGTGGAGATCCATCCTTGGCAAAGACTCAATTGCAGTTTGGTGCTTTCATGCAAGTACTGAAGCAAGAAGGTGAAGGGCTGTTGCTGCATTGCATTGAAGAACCAAATTCCAAAAAGTTGAATTTTGTACCACAAGAGCTGTTGGGTGTGTTACAAGAATTGGAAATGGTGTTTCCATAATCTCAAGGGCTACCTCCTAGTAGAAGGCATGATCATGCTATTCACCTAAAAGATAATGCTGAAGTTCCTAATGTGAGACCATACAAATGTCCTCATTATAAGAAGTCAGAAATTGAAAAATTAGTGGGGGAAATGTTGCAAGCTGGGGTAATACAGCCTAGTATCAGCCCTTATTCAAGTCCTGTGATTTTGGTAAAGAAAAAAGATGGCGGGTGGAGGTTTTGTGTGGATTATAGAGCTTTAAACAACATCACCATCCCTAACAAGTTTCCCATTCCCATTATAGAAGAACTACTAGATGAATTACACGGAGCCAGTGTGTTCTCTAAGCTGGATTTAAAGGCTGGTTATCATCAAATCAGGATGAGGGAGGAGGATGTGGAAAAAACTGCCTTTAGAACTCATGAAGGCCATTATGAGTTCTTGGTAATGCCTTTCGGTCTTACCAATGCACCTTCAACATTTCAAGCATTGATGAATGAGGTATTGAAACCATTTTTGAGGAAGTTTGCCCTAGTTTTCTTCGATGATATACTAGTATACAGCACCGATATGTCTTCTCATATTTCTCATTTGAGACAAGTATTGGGGGTGTTAGCACATAATTCACTCAAGGCCAACCAGAAAAAATGTAGCTTTGGTCAATTGCGCTTGGAATACCTGGGACACATAATTTCAGGTGAAGGTGTATCAGCTGATCAATCTAAGGTTGCAGCCATGCAAGATTGGCCAGTCCCAACTGATGTTAGAGGGTTAAGAGGTTTTTTGGGTTTAACCGGGTACTACAGGAGGTTTATGAAAGATTATGGCAAGCTAGCAAAACCTCTCACTGATCTACTAAAGAAAGATAGCTTCAGATGGACAGAACAGGCTACTTCCGCTTTTCAGAGTCTCAAATCTGCCATGGTTGACTTACCTAAGCTAGCAGTACCAGATTTTAACAAAGTGTTTGTTATTGAGACTTATGCATCCAGCAAGGGATTGGGGGCTGTACTGATGCAAGAGGGAAGACCATTAGCATTTTGGAGCCAAGGGTTATCTCCTAAATCCCAATTGAAGTCAGTCTATGAAAGGGAACTAATGGCTTTAGTCCAAGTTGTACAAAGGTGGCGACATTATATCTTGGGAAGGCATTTCATTATTAAGATTGATCAAAGAAGTCTTAAATTCTTGACAGAGCAGAGGTTGTTTACGGATGAACAATTCAAATGGGTTGTCAAATTGATTGGTTTGGATTTCGAAATTAAATATAAGCCTGGAAGTGAAAACACTGCTGCTGATGCTCTTTCTAGGCAGGGTATGTATTCAGCTATGTTTGTTCTAACCAGTGAGGAAACAGAGAATTGGATACAGGAGGTTCAACAAGACTCTAAGTGGCAAAAAGTCATGCAGGATCTTGTAATCTCTCCGACTTCACATGTTGGTTTTGAGCTGAAAGGTGGGTTGCTGTTTTATAAAGGGAAATTGGTCATTTCCAAAGCTTCTAATCAAATTCCTATGATTTTAGCTGAGTGCCATGATACTCCAATGGGTGGACATTCCGGGTTTTTCAAAACTTACAAGCGAATTGCCAGTTTTCTATATTGGGAGGGCATGCAAAAAGACATCAAGAAGTATGTAGAAGAGTGTGATACGTGCCAAAGGAATAAACATTCCACACTAAGTCCTGGAGGGTTACTGCAACCATTACCTATCCCTACTCAAATTTGGGTAGATCTTTCTATGGATTTCATTGGGGGTCTTCCTAGAATCAGGGGTAAGGACACTATTCTAGTAGTAGTAGACAGGCTATCTAAGGACGCCCATTTTGTTGCATTGGGCCACCCATTTTCAGCTAAGGAAATTGTTGTTGTCTTCATTTCAGAAGTTGTTAAACTTCATGGTTTCCCTTCAACTATTGTCTCTGATAGGGATCCTATTTTTTTAAGCCATTTCTGGAAAGAGTTATTCAAAGCAGCTGGTACTCAATTGAAAATGAGCACCTCTTATCATCCTCAGATCGATGGCCAAACTGAGGTGATAAATCGGTGTTTAGAAACCTTTTTGAGATGTTTTGTGGGACCTCAACCTAAGAAATGGTTAGATTGGCTGGCATGGGCTGAATTTTGGTATAACACTACCTTCCAAAGTTCAGCTGGCATGACTCCATTTAAAGCAGTGTATGGGAGAGATCCTCCTTTGTTGATAAAGGGTTGTGCTGTCCCATCTAAGGTTGAAGAGGTCAATCAGTTGGTTCAAGCCAGAGATGACATTTTAAAGGAACTTCAACAGAATCTACTTAGGGCTCAGGACCAGATGCGAGCCCAAGACAATAAACACAAGAGATTCAAAGAGTTTTCAGAGGGTGATTGGGTTTATTTGAAGCTGCAGCCTTACAAATTAAAATCCTTAGCCTCAAGACCTTATGCTAAGTTAGCGGCAAGATTCTATGGTCCTTATCAAGTGTTACCTAGGGTGGGTCCTGTGACTTACAAGCTATTGTTGCCTGATCATTCTAAAATTCATCCAGTCTTCCACGTATCTCTATTGAAGAAAGCTTTAAAGCCGCACCAACAGCCCCAACCTCTTCCTCCTATGTTGAATGAAGAGTATGAACTTCAGGTAGAACCAATCGATATTGTCAAATGGCGTGAAGATCATAATGGCTCAGTGGAAGTTTTAGTTTTGTGGAAGGACCTTCCTGCTTGTGATAGTACCTGGGAAAGTGCCGCTAGATTGCAAGAGCAGTTTCCAGCTTTTCCCCTTGAGGACAAGGTCATTCTTTTAGGGGGGGG
>JBBPBT010000629.1:2696214-2712787 GCA_037974875.1 Cicer bijugum | reverse complement strand
GGGGGGGGGTATTGATAGAAGTAAGAATAAGTCAAGTTTGGAAATGTATATGTGAGAAGGAATAAAAAGAATGTACAGGTTAGTTAGTTAGTTTGTTAATAGGCTAGCTGTTATTCTATTAGAAAACAGGTTAGTTAGTTAGTTTGTTAATAGGCTAGCTGTTTTTCTGTTAGAAATTTGGGAACCAAAACCTGTTACTATAAATAGTAATCAGTTGGAGGCAGTTAGCAGTTTTTTGGAGAAAGAGGAAATTGGAGGACTGATTCATTGGGAATCAATGGTTTCTCTCTCTAAGCCTGTAACGATTGCTCTCTAATCTTGTAACGATTCTTACCATTAAATAACAGTAAGATCAGAATCACTTTGATTCTAAGCATCTGATTCTGCTGTTTTTCCTTTTTTCGTCTCTGTTTTACCAGTTTTAACAGTTTTCTTCCTGAACTGAACTAGGATGGCAGCACTTTTGAGTTGCAATACTTAACAAAAGTTGATCCATAGAAAAGCTTGAGTTGTTAAATTTAATAAAGATTGCTTCTTCATTTGGAAATTCCTTCTTTTGCAAACCAATTGTAAGTAACATGATATTTGATTTTGATTATCACAGAGGAAAAAATAAACAGCAACTCTGCAAGAATAGTAGTTGGAGTTTGGTTATTTCTTGTGTTTGTTCTAACCTCAAGCTACACCGCAAATCTTTCATCATTGCTTACTGTCCAAAAGTTGAGGTCTGATAGAGACATTGAATGGCTTAAACAAAACAATTTACCAGTTGGTTGTGATAACAGCAGTACCTTTGTAAAGGACTACTTGGTTCAAGTGTATAATTTCCCTAGGCCCCAAGTTATAGATGTTGAGGATGAACGTGACATTGTGGATAAATTCAAGAGCAAAAAAATTGCTGCTCTCTTCGTTGAGAGTCCATATGAGAAGGTTTTCTTAAATAAGTACTGCAAAGACTACACAGCAACTACAGCAGCCTATAAATTTGGAGGAATGGGATTTGTAAGTGCCTACAACTACTTCTTAGGCTCTATTTTCACAAAATGTTTTGTTTTCATTTAAAATATTAAAAAATAAAAAATAAAAAAATAAAAAACTGTCACTTTATTTTAATCTAAACAATTTTTTGAAGAGTTTAATGGATATATATTGCCGGTCTAAATTAATTTTACACTATCATCCAATGAGAGCCCTCCATTTTACCATGTTATACCACTAATTTTAAGATGCCGTTACAAAAGTGGGTGATGAAGCAAAATACAGGATTCTTATTGCATGTTCCATTTTCTCTTTTTTGAGTGTTTTCTGTAAAAATACTTGAAAATAGGAGACATATTAAAAACAAAGAGGCTTGTATCGTAATAAAAAAAACTGTGGCGTTTCATACTATATGCAGGTATTTCAAAAAGGGGATCCAATGGCCAAAGACTTTTCTGAAGCCATTTTAACACTTGCAGAAAATGGAAAACTAAAAGCTTTGGAAGAGACTTGGTTAACACCTTCCAATGAATGTTCAAACAACTCACCTTCTCCAGAAACTGAGAGCCTGACCCTTGGCAAATTTTGGGGACTCTATATCATATGTGCTACCACTTCCACCATCTGCTTAATACTAGCCTTATTGAAGAAGTATTTCCATAACCATAACCACTATGAAGAGGAAGCTCAACTTTCTCAAGGAAATGTAACCACTGAATCTGATGATGATCATAATAATAATAATGATATGAAGAGAGTTTTACGAAGTGGTACTTCCTTATACAATGGGAATCTGATGGCTTTAAATAAATCTGCAACTTTTGGTGGCAGTGTATTACAAGGTGTACGCCGTCGAAATTCGCCAAGGTTGGAGAGTGTAACCATTTCTGATGAACTGAACATTCCACAACGCTCCCAATCAGCTGTCATAGAAATGATGTAATGTCTTTAGGAAATATGTTAAACCTAAAACGCAAACACAAACTTACATCCACTGATTATAATTCATCATATGTAAAAGATTCACATGTTAGTTTTTCTGTATATATCCTAGCTAGCCTTAAACATTTTCAACTGGTATTTGTATATTTTTAGTCATTGTAGTAGTAGCACTAGTTTTTCAGAAAATCTGGTGTTACGCTGCTCTTAAGCATTAACTTGAAAACCATGTTCAGCAACATAATGTATTCAATATGAAATAGAAACTAGTGCCACATTCCTTTATTTCTCCATGTGTTATACTATTAGGCCTTAAAAAAATTGTCTATACGATTTTGAACAGCAACATAATGACTTTTAATATTGTGGTTCTCCACAATATAAAAGATCACTATGCAACAACTACCGTGACCACACGATTTAGAACATGGTGATATTAACAATGCAACATGGTAAAAATACAAAGCTATGGACATTGGATTTCCTATAGGCTATAACGGATGAATTGCTTAAAAAGATGATAATTTACCCTAGTTGATCTCTACTGAGGTTACACATTCAAATAAATCTGATGTAAGATTCAAAAGTCCTTTACTAATCAATATAATCAAGGCGGGACAGACAAGACAATTGATGTTGGAATATTTGAGTTGAACTTAACTCATGATACAAAATCGACTTGTAAGGCATGAGATATCTTCAACTTATAAGCACATTCTCAGGTTATACATTATTCAATATGAGAATCTTAACAGGGTGCACTTGCAAATACTTTTTTCTGTTCCTTTTTTAATCTTGGTCAACATTTTTTTCAACTTTCTTTGACGAGGGATTAGATATCTGACATTTTACTACCGTGACAAAAATGCAGGGTCTCTAGAGAAAATATTACGCGTTTCTGTAACAGGAAAAGTCCAACGTAACACAAGTAAAAGATGCTAAACATAAATATTTACAGCAGAATCATTGTCACATTTTAAAAATTTAGTATGCATGTTGATTAAGTATCCTATATAGATTCCAAATTCAATTAAGATCCATGTGTGTTTGATTTGTCTCCTATGTATTTGCCAAAACTGACTTTTCCTTTCATTTTGTGGCCACAAAAGCCAAGTGTCATTTTGTTTATGGTCCACTTTCTCAAGTTGTCTTCATATCATAGCTGGCCAATATAATAACCAGAGATAATCCCAACAAGAATCTTAGGTCCCAAGAACTAGAATGCATTTTTGGTGAATTTACATCTCACCTATCTCTAAACAGACAAAATCAACCCTAGAAAATGTCTTACATACAAGCACATCCACATCACTTGAGTATTGGTATCCATCCAAACATAAAGGTACATAAGAATTTACAATAAATGTTTAATTAAGCTGTTTATCCAAACATCCTCTACATGTTGAGAATAATATGCCTAAATATATTTAGAAGATCTTAGAATTAGATTTATATTTAAATACATTTTAGATTTAAAATAAGATATCAATATATCATTAGAATATATATTTCTGGTTAGAATATTCTTAAGATTTGTTAGTTTTTTTTATTACCTTATTTTAAGAATATGACTTAGAAATATATTATTGTATTACAATTTAGCATTATATATAGAGTGACGAGTACAGATTTATGATATCCAATTTCACATAAAAAGAAGAAACTTTTCCATACAAAATATATTACATATGATTTCGTTTCAGCAAATAAATATCCATCACTACAATCCTATGTACTTGATAAGGGTAATGACATGAGTGTTGTATGAATGTATGCAGAAGTTATTGTCTTATAAACTTGTGGATATGATGCTTTGTCTGTGCCTGCTTGGTGTATCTGCCGCGTTGGACATTTCAAAATCAACAAATCCTAAACAGCTTCACTTAAACCATGTGTCTTTTTACCATTAATTTAATTTAATAATGTATTTATAATTATATACAGATTTGGACATCAGCTTAACTATCAACATTGCTTTTAGTAGGGTCGTCTTAAACATAAGAGACGTGTTATAATCTTAAAAGTTGAGCTCTAATAAAAAGAAAGTGCAATTTTAATACTTAAAAATTATTTCAAAATATTATATTTTAATGAAATGAAACATAAAAAACTCAAACTACTTTTTTGAAATTATAAATAACATCTCAATACAGCTTAAATCTAATATCAGAGTAGTCAAAATTCAAAAAATTAAGACTATTGGTGCAATTTTTCAAAGTTCAGATATATTATAAAAAATAAATAAAAAATTGAGCTCCTCGCCAATTGGGGCCTGTACATCCTCATAGCCAGCCCTCTTTCAAAGTATATAACTTTGTTTTTTCAATTGGAAATCAACCTATCTTTTTATTTCCTTTCAATTGCTTAATAATGTGATCGGGCATATAATTTTATTTGTCCCTTCTATATCTAAATTTGAATTTCTCTATACTCTCTATTGAGTTATCTATCTCTCATTTCCACAACTAATTATGGCTAAGTTTGAGTGCACATTTTGTGATGGTAGCTAACTTGCACACTTTATAGTCATGTCCCATAGTATCAGTTATGCAAATGATAAGCATAATATTCTATCCACTATCTAAATAAGCAAAATATTAATCACTTTTTCTGTTTTTAATCTCTTAAAAGTTTATAATTAATTTACTATACACTTCTCTGATACTTAGCAACTTGAAATCCTTGTAGATTCTCTTTTGATACCCAACTTTGTCTTTAAGTAATGAGTCAACATCATAATTGACAAAGTCAAAGGTTCAATTTCCGCGCCCCTTCCAGAATCCTTGGCATCAAAAGAGTATCCATTTATCTTTGTTTTCCCTTCTTTCTTCACACACAATTTATTCGTATTGCATGTAATATATAAAGGCAGCCAGTTCATACACAAATATTCCAACAAAGGCTAGTAGATTATGTGAACAAAAAGATATTGAAGCAAAAATGCAT
This sequence comes from Cicer bijugum, assembly GCA_037974875.1. Classification (NCBI taxonomy): domain Eukaryota; kingdom Viridiplantae; phylum Streptophyta; class Magnoliopsida; order Fabales; family Fabaceae; genus Cicer; species Cicer bijugum. The sequence continues at coordinate 2,707,924 of JBBPBT010000629.1, read as the reverse complement.
TACCTTTCAAGAATTTGGTTATTCTTTTTCTTACTCACCCCTTTTGTTCACATTTATGGTATCAAAGATGAGACTAAGAATTCAGATAACAAAGTCATATCCATTGGGGTGATTATTGATGTTAATTCTCGTATTGGGAAAGAACAAGAAGTAGCAATGGACATTGCAGCCCAAAGTTACAACAGCATTTCAAAGAACTACAAGTTAGCTCTCTATTTTCAGAACTCCACTAAGGATCTCCTCAAAGCCATCACACTTGGTTAGTATATCTATATCTAGTATTTGCTAAGAAAAACATTAAATTTTTCATGCCCTTTTGGTTAACTTTATTAAATGTGTATATATATAATAATGAAGAATGTGAGGACCCTTTACTGCAGCTGAAGAGATGATTAATATGCAAAAGGTGCAAGTGATTATAGGGATGCACACATGGCCAGAAGCAGCAATAGTAGCAGAAATAGGAAGCAAAGCTCAAGTACCTGTCATATCCTTTGCAGCACCAACCATTACCCCGCCATTGATGAAAGTTAGATGGCCTTTTCTGGTGAGACTAGCTAACAATGGTACACCATATATAAAATCCATTGCAGAAATAGTGCAGGCTTATAGCTGGAAGAGAGTAGTAGCCATCTACGAAGACGAAGGGTATGGTGGAGATAATGGAATGCTAGCCCTGCTAGCTGAGGCCCTTCAGGATGTTGGTTCAATGATTGAGCACCACTTAGTCCTTCCACCAATTTCTTCTCTACATGATCCAGAAGAGCTAGTTAGCAAAGAGATTATTAAGTTAAATCAAACGCAATCTCGGGTGTTCATTGTGCTGAAATCATCTTTAGAAATGGCAATTCATTTGTTCAAAGAGGCTTCAAAAGTTGGACTAGTGGATAAAGAATCAGTTTGGATAATCCCAGAGAGCATAACTAATTTGCTGGACTCTGTCAATAAATCTTCTATTTCCTATATGGAAGGAACTTTAGGAATTAAGACCTATTATTCAGAAAGAAGCAAGGAGTATCAAGAATTTGAGGCTCAGTTCAGGAGAAATTTTTGGTCCAAGAATCTCGAAGAAGATAACCGCTACCCAGGATTTTATGCTCTACAAGCATATGATAGCATTAACATTGTAACTCAAGCTATCAACAGAATAACCAATAGCAGCTCAAAGACTTTACTAAGAGAAATACTGTCGAGCAACTTCCTTGGTTTAAGTGGCCATATTCAACTTGAAGCAGGCCAACTCATGCAGAAGAATCTTGTCTTAAGGATAGTAAATGTAGCTGGAAAGAGTTACAAAGAATTATGCTTTTGGACTCAAAAACATGGCTTCACTACAACCCTCCATGCAGGACAAGGTGGAAATACAGAATGTCTCAAAGGTGTACGCTGGCCTGGGAATTTGGACAGAGATCCAAAGGGCTGGAACATGCCTACTAAACAAAACCAATTGAAAATTGCAATCAGAAGCAGAACCTCATTTTCCAAGTTTGTCAAGGTTGAGTATGGCCAGAACAAAACTCATGATAAATATAGTGGATTCTGCATTGAAATTTTTGAGAAAGTACACAGACTTTTGGGGTATGATCTGCCATATAAGTATCATTCCATTGATGGAACCTATAATGATTTGGTTCAGCTTGTCTATAACAAGGTATCAAATCTATCATTTCTTTTAAATGAAATGTTTTATTTTGGTTTCTATTTGATTATCATTAGTATCCTCCCTACCACAGTTCATATATAATTTGTGATTAAGAATGACTATTTTGAACTACTAAATGCAACTTAACTATTTTGAATTTTGAGAATCATTATGTTTTGGCTTTATTGATTTGTGGACTTTTTGTTTATTTGTGGTTAAACAATAATGGAAGACTTTTGATGCTGTTATTGGGGACATGACTATAATAGAGGAAAGATTGCAGTATGTGGATTTTACAGTACCATATGCAGAATCAGGATTGTCAATGATAGTTCCAGCAGCATCTGAAGAGTCAGCATGGATGTTTACGAAGCCGTTTAGCTGGGAATTGTGGCTGGTTACAGGTGCAATCATGATTTACACAATGTTAGTTGTTTGGTATCTTGAAAGAGAATGCAATCCAGAATTTCATGGAAACTGGAAGATCCAGCTCAGCACAGCTCTTTGGTTTACCTTCTCCTCTTTGTTCTTTGCTCATAGTAAGTATCAATCTCAAACTTTTTTTCAAATTTTGATGCTAAATAAAATTATGCAACACAAACAAACCAGACTTTGATACCATAAACACGAATTCTGACTGATAAAAAGAGCCTCTTATTTATTCAATAGAGAAGAATGGTATATAATATATGCAAAGAGAATAACTACTTGAGTCATCATTAACAGAAAATTAATTAACTGCTAATAACTGCCTATAACAGAAAAACTAATCATTACAGAATGGATGATAAACTGAATTGGTAAGAAGGGATTACTTGATAAGTCTTAATTTGAAACAGTGAATTGAACTTAAGTAATGATTATGCTATTATCTTGCAGGAGAAAAAATGCAAAGCAACTTAACTCGAGTGGTGATGGTATCGTGGCTGTTTCTTGTATTGATTATCACCTCAAGCTACACTGCTAGTCTTTCTTCAATGCTCACGGTCAAAAAACTGCAATCGAATGTCACAGACATTCAGTGGCTGAAGGACAACAACAAGAAAATTGGCTGCGATGGCGACTCGTTTGTTAGGACATTCCTAGAGAAAGTTGAAAGGTTCAAGCCAGAGAACATCATAAACATTACCGATGAATACAAGTACGATGAAGCATTCGCTAATAACAGCATAGCAGCTGCTTTTCTTGAGCTCCCATATGAAAAAGTATTCCTCTGTGAATACTGCAAGAAATACACTGGATCCACTCCCAGAACTAGATTTGGAGGATTAGGCTTTGTAAGTGATGATACAATTTAACAAACTAAATAAAATTAAAAGATGTACATATATCCTTCTATCAAGTTTAATTCATTCAAAAATTAGTATTGCAGTATTGGATATTTGAAACAAAATTCATATACTTTTATGCAGATGTTCCAGAAAGGCTCTCCGGTGGCTAGAGACATATCTAAAGCTATATTACATCTCTCAGAAAATGCAGAACTGAAGAGATTAGAAGAAAAGTGGTTAATTACCTCACAGGATTGCTCCAACAATGCAACATCCTCCGACGATATGGGAAGTTTGAATCTTAGAAGCTTATGGGTGCTATATGTCATCTCTGGTGCTACTTCTACTATTTGTCTGCTAATATCAACAATCAAGTGTCTAAAACACAGTCAACCACATGAAGACTTGCCATTGCCACCAGAAGGCAATGACCACACAAGTGATGAAAGTGTGTGGAAAAAGGTTATTACATTAGTAAAGCAGGTTCGTAGGAAAAAGCTCAATAATCCAAACAAGGCACAATATGTAATTGACTGTTCCTCGAGATCAGGTCATGTGAGCATCAATGATACCCCTGAACATTCACAGGAATTGACTATATGTCATCAGAAGAGGTAATGACAACAAATGACATAGAACCACATATACTTCAAAACAATTGCAAAATCAGACACTGTACATACCCATGTTAGACTGTGTTAGGATGAAGAATAAAGGGGAGTTAAAGTAGCTAGGAATAGTTAGGGTAGCTAGTTGCTTAGAGGGGAGTCAATTAACTATTGAAAAATAGATTCATTCATATCATTCAACAAAATTGTTATTTCCCCCTGTCTGTACCCCTATCAATTGCCCATTTCTCCTCTTCAGGTTTGTAACAGTCACTTCACAAATACATTCTATATTTTATAAGGTTTTACTGTTAATTCTTTTGAATATATACGTGGAAATATTCCAATAATGACATAAATAATAGTATTTCATTGACTAATACTAATTATAAACCATTGACTCTCTCTTTTAATTAAAGCTTTATGTGTTTCTTCTAATTTTATACTTTCATATTGTACCATGATTGTGTCTGATCTGATCTTATAGTTTCCAAATTTGGCGAATATTAAAATTTAGAAATTCTATCATTGTGATTCTAACCAAAGAAACCATATTGATGTGTAATGGTCGAACAACAAATCAAAATTTTGTATACAATTAGGAAACATGTTCTTGAACTTGTCTCTAAAAGCCACCAAGAAATTGCATGGCATTCCTCACAACTGGTCTACCAACATCATTCTGTTCTTTCAAGCAATTTCTGATCCTAACCAAATTTTGTTATGAAATAAAGTTGTTTATACTAAAAGCCTGCTAGGCCCAATCCCATCTAATCATGGACTCAAGTTCACAAAGTGCAAAAAATTACTTCATCGATGTTATTTCACCAATGTTCAGTCAAAGCATATTAAAATGAGAATGGTAATCCAATAAGTTGAATTAATTAAATATGGTATGTGTGAGATAATCAATAATATCTGTTTCAGTAACAAATTATTCCATAACCCATTGACAGTTTCAAATCAAACATTTAGCCAACCAAAATATGTTTAGGTTAATATCATTGAATACACGTCAAATTTTAGAAGCTAAAATTAACCAATGAGAACAGCCATTAATTGGAGGGAGAAATTGCAGGGACCTGACCTGAGAGATGTCGAAGACGTAGTTAAATTTTTCGCCGTATTCATGGAGGTTTTGAACAAATAAGTAGTAGGAATTTGTAAAATACATTCGTTAAAAAAATTTAATATATAATTATATATATAATCCCAATTAAATTAATTCTAATACAATTATCTACGTTGATATACATAATATATTGCCCACAATTTATTTCGTATGTCACACATACACATGCATTTACAATATTACTTTCTTTTGTAAGAAGAAGAAGAAGAAGAAGAAAAATGGTTAAGTTTGGGAGGCCATAACCGATAAGAAGAAAAAAGAGGTGAAACATATTATAGGAACTTAATCTAGTTGTTAACAATGAAATCAATGGTTGATTGGAAAGCCAAGAAGAGGTTGTGATATGCCTTCTCTGTTGGATGAATTGAATCCCAAAATATATACTTAAATGGGTCAGGGCACACTCTTGAAGCCTTATTGCACATAATCGATGCTTCAATGTATCCACTTCCACAACATCCACTATTAATACCTTCAAATCCTATCACATATCAACACATTCAAAAATAAAAATTAGTGCATTTGTTTTTTTATTGTAATTCAATTAATTAATTTAATTGTCAAGAGAAAGTGATAAAAAAAAAAATTAATTACGAACCATATCTTTGATGGGCTTGGATCATATTGGTTATGGGTCCATATATGTCAATGTAATAGATCTTAGCATCTGGATTAGATAAATTGAGCTGCAATTGCATTAGGTGTAATTCATGTTGAAGGAGCTGATTGAAATCTCTACCTATGGATGAATATTTTTCTATACAATCACGTTGCAAAAAGGCATTAGAGGAATGCATGGTGATCATCATTGGTAGACATCCCATTGGAGGTACTCCAGCTATTGCAATTTTTTTAGCTCCTTCTGCCAACAAATCCTGAACAAAATATTTAATCATTAATTTATAAAATTCATTAAGCAATTCTTAGTCCTATATATTAGTGCTACTATGTTATGGAATTAATATGTATGATCCAACAAGTCATCAAACAATCAAACAACCTATGTGATGTACGAAACTAGTTTATTGATATTCTTTGAAGCGGATTTTGAAGATAAAATTTGTATGCAAAATACATCACTATAATTGTAGTCATTTTGACTATGTTGGCACTTGGCAGTACTACGTCAATAATAATTTGTAGAATTTTGAATCGGTAAATTAAGAAATACCAGTCTCTAAATACAAAAATAAGGAATCAGAATAAAACTCAGGAATCTAAAAACTGCTTAGCAGAAATGAGTATGTCATTACATCTATGCAAATATAAACTTTTAAGGGTGTTTGGTTCAGAAAAATAATTTTAATAAGTGGGATGGAAGGTACTGTTAATATACAATCAAATCAAATAAAAACTACAATAACTGAATAGAAAAGTTGAAAATCTAAGAAATTGAAAAATGTCCAAAATCAAAATTTTAAAAGTTTGGCTCAATTTCGAATTTTTAAAAAATATGAGGACCAGTCTGAGATTTTTTAAAAAAAATATATAGGGACTACTATGCAAAATTTAAAAAATAATTGGGATCAATTTGCAAGATTTGAAAACAAATAGAGACTATATGTAAAATTAAAACTTATAGGAAAACAATTTGCAGCTTTTTAAAAAATTATCTGGAGCAGTTTGAAATTTACATTTTCGTAGTGTAGTGATGGAATTTCAATTCTTGATTTTATGATGGTATTTGAAATTTCTTAAATTTTACTTAATATTTAAAAATTCTACAAATTTATCATCCAAATAAATTAATAGTTAGATTAAACTATTTAAATTATCTTCTAAAATTACATTTAAAAATTTCCTCATCCAAGCATCTCCTTATATTTTTGCATACCAAATTGTTATCTTTCGTTTCTCATGAATCATGGTTTTCGGACTTTTTGTCCTAAACAAATTTGAGAATTTTGTCCTAGATGACTTAGCATTTACTTTTACATATTCATAAGAGTTTTAATTCAAATATCACGGTCAGTGTGAGAATTTTGCCCATAAGTATATGAAAGTGCTTTTTTAACCTTTAAGTTACACTATAATAAATTAAAAGACTCAGCTAACAAACTTTTTCTCTCATAAAAAAGTGAACACTCCAATACATGAGTATTTTGTTCAATTATTTACTATTACATCACTTTTATGTATTAATTATTTTTAATGTAAGTTATCCATCCTTTGTCAAAGTTACCAAAGACTTCACCAAAAAGTAAAGTTATTTAAGGGGGCACTGTTTCATCTTTCGTCTGTATTGATACCATGCTTTATGGTATATATACACGTGCTCATCAAAGTAACTAACTTTTCCATTAATATACATATGAACACAGTACGTAAAATTAACACGTATATACGTGTGGAATATACACACGTGTTCGTGTATGTAGCGAACTTTTTGGTTATTTAATTTATCAAAAATTCAAAACCAAAATGATACACTGTATCCCGTGAGTCTAAATAAATTTGGCCCAATAAGTTGGAACATAATCTTGAACATAAGGACTCTATAAATCTCTTTCCAGCTTTGGGATTAGGTACATAACCCTTAGTGGGTCAAATCACTGGTTAGTTAGTTTGTACTCATCATAATAACAATCTGTAATCGATTACATTTATTAAGAAATATTTAATTTCTTTTTAATTAAGAAGTCTTTACTCTTTTTGATTGTAATTACACAAAACTTAATTACAGAAAATTAAAATAGAAAACTTCGAGGGATGGACTTATCAACGTTCTTACAATTCTAAATTGAGTATAATTTATAAGATAAGAAATATTTAATTTAATATATTAGATTTTATCAATATTTTTTCTCTAAATTATCAATATTTTAAAAAAAATTAAATATTATGTTTTATCATAACAAATCAGTTTTTAAAGGAAATGGACTTTGATAATATTTAATTTGGTTTAAAAATAAATAAAATCTTATTAATTATTGTTTCAACTTGGAGATAATTTAAATATTAAATTATAAATAATTTGGTAAAAATGTTAAGTTATAAGTATTTCAAGTAAAATAAATATCATTGTTTTTATTTCCAACGTAATCAATTTTATAAGAACAAAACACAATAAGAATTTTTCTACCCCACATTTAGTATGCCCTGCAATGACTTCCTATTCATTAAAGGCAACAGAGACCTACTTTCCTGTTTAGGTTTCCTTCCTAAGATACAGAGTTTTTGAAAATGGAAAACCAACATTAGATAAAATGAGAGGCCACACTATGGCTAGTGGTCCAGTTAATTATTCATAAAACCATTAAATATTAACCATTCTAGAAACAACATATCAACCATAGTTCTCTAGTTCCAATGTAAGCAAATAATCTTGGCAAATGGGAAATGGCTGGATTGTCTCTACTACTTTCAACTAACTAACTCTTTTGTATATTTTATTTGAACAGAGAATAAAATTCTAACCAAACTCTTCCCACTTAATCACTTTAGGAATGTTTTGGGAAGTGCACATCATTTATGCTGTTCTACAATTCTCCTATCTATTAAAAATAGTATATTCACGTATTACTATCTAGAAGATTTAGCCAAGTGGAATGAGTTGGAATTATTAACAATGTGTGTTCTATGGTTCAATTTCCGCTAAGAAAATTTACTCCCCTCTAACAAATTAATCGTTTAAGATCTATACGTACCAATGTTATATGTATCTGATTTTAAAATTAATTCTATATTTATCTAGGTTAAAGAATGTTTAGATGAGATGTATGAGTCTCTTTTAATTTAACTTAACTATTAGTCTCAAGTTCAAAGTTCATTAGGAATGCGACAAAGTTAAAAAAAATTATGGAGTTTTTTTGTTATATAATAATAAAAAATTTAAATAAATTAGGCTCTGGTAGATCATTGGCGTAATGATGGTTTCATAGTTCATAAAACATTGATAATAATATTTAAATAATATTTATAGATAGTTCATCTAAGTATTCTTCTAGTTGTTTTTGGTATGGCCATCAAATTGTAAATTTCAGAGTTTTGGTTTCATTTTGAGGTGAAATTTGGTTGCAGGATCAGTAGGGTTGGATCTTTATTAGTTTCCTTATCTACTCTCAACTACAGACTGTACCAATTATACATTGTTGTCTCTTTCTCTTAAGTAGGTACCATCCAATTGTCTGAGCCTTTCTTTTCTTACCCATCCATAAAGTAGTTGTGTGTTTTTATTGACACAAGTTTGACTAATGACAAAAGCTAGTTCTGATCACTATTCTTTCCTTTGGTACATTTATAATACTAATAATAATATTGTCAATATCCCCCAATTCAGACGGGGACAAAAATAATTTTGAGAAGTGTTGTGTGAGGTTACCTAAGGTTTAAGAAAAAGAGGTGTATATTTATATGGTAACATAGTAAGTAAACAGGGTTATCACTACTAAAATAAGTGTCTAGAGAAAATTAGATGATTTCTGGAAATTACACCAAAAGTATCAATAGACTAAAAAGTCTAACTACTATGAGATTTTTACACTATATTTCTACTCAAATTTTTAATGCATTAAATATACATCTCATATCTCTTATATATATTTAGTTCATTCTCAATAATAAATATAGGACTAGCCATTTAATTAGATTAGGAATCACGTGCTAGATATTAAAACCTATATTAAGATTAGAGTTTTTGGTTCAAAAAATATTTCATCTCTAGTTTTTAAAGAAAATAGATTTTGGTAATTAGAAGTTTGGTTGGAAATTAATTAAAAATTTGATCAATTATTTTAGTCAATGTTTATACTTGAATTCTTAAAAAAAAAAAAATTATTTTACTTAAGTTCATCGGTCAATTGATTTAACATTTATTTTGTTCAATTTTAAAAAAGCAAATAAAAGTTTGAGCGGAAAATTACTTCATATACCACAGACTTGTTGGGTCCAAAAAAAATAATAATAAATCTAGTGTAGACTTGTTGAGTAAAAACAATTTATCTAGTGTAGACTTGTTAGTCAATAAAAAAATCTAGTGGAGAGACTTGTTAGTTAATAAAAATAATCTAGTGTAGACTTGTTTAATCGTATCGTAGTACGAGTACCCTGTACTAGTATATTAAAGTCATTTATGGCAAATATGAGCTTGTTATTTTTTGGGTCACATATGAGTTGGTATTTAACCAGCAAGAATAAGTAACTTATTATCATCAAAGTAAAAAAAAAAAATATTATTAATGAAGATATATATCATTAGGGTGGTAATTGAATCAAACCTGTAAAAATTGTTTGATATGTTGGATCAAGAACTGCTGGTAGGCTAATATAGTAGTATAGCTCTGTCTTCTTATTGGCAGAGTAAAATAATTAAGAACAAAGTCATTTGTACCAGCACTCATGAAAAATACTGCATTCTTCATATGATTTTCAGTACTTTGTTTGCCAATCACATTTTCCATCTTCTTTTTGCATTCTCTGAAATATTCCACCTGAGTTGGTATTGGAATTACATTCTGTAATAAACACAGAATCTCACTCATATTAATTAGCCTGTAAATATATAATAGAAAGAAAAAAAAACTTATTAAAATTCTCCTATGAATTAATTACAACTACATTTAACTTTCTTTCAGGTCTTGAAGTTAGTCAGAATGAGTAAACAGTGTGAGAGAGTGAGAGATTTCACATGTGTTGCATACTATGCTGCCACATCAAAAATTATCCATAAACAGTTATTTCTTTTAGTACACGGAAAATATTTGGTTAATCACTTGAAAAAAAAATTGTTAATTTAGTTTAATAGATATTTAATTAAAATCACATTAAAAATTGTGATAATTTATGCACTTGAATTAACCACATATTTTGTAGTAATTTTAATTAACTATTTATTTAATTAAATCAACTATATCTTTGCACTTATTAATGAGGATGCAAGAATGTACAAAAAAGTAGATCTCCTATATGATTAATGCACACAAGTTTTCAAAAATAGAGATGATATTATTTTAGTAAGTAAACATAATTTATTGATAAATTTTTTATTAGAAATTAATAGGAAGAAAAATTATAGATGCATACAGAGATGGTTGGTGTAACTGGATCATATCCAGAACCAGCAGAAGCAAAACTAACTCCTGTCATAAGCTCTTCAACATTGTTCCTATAATTTGGATCCAAATAAGCTGGAAGAAGCTCTTTTTTCACACCTATATAAGCAGCTGCAATGCATTCACACATATATAGTCACATACCACACGTAATGAAATAATAAATCTTCAACTTATAAACTTAATTAATGTATTTGTAAAAGTAAGTTAGTTAATTAATTAGTTACCAATGAAATCAGTGGATAGCTTTCCATTAGAGAATCTTCCAGTAGGAACTTGATTTGTAAAATCTCTTCCATATGGTGAAAAGTTGCTTCTGAAGGGTGTATTTATATAGTTATTATTTCCAGGGTCTACTGTGGAATCTCCAAATACATAAAAGCCAGAGACTTTTTTGTTTAAAGATTCAACACTTGATGTGAAACATAATAACAAGCAAAGAATGAAACTCATTTGCATAAAAGAAAAAAACAATTTTCTATCAGAGTTCTCCATGCCTGGATGAAACAGGTTCAATTGAGAACTTTGAATATATTTTACTGAAGTGATGATATCTCTGTTGTGTAGTTATAGGCCAAGTGTACAAGTTTATATAACACAACTGCATTTATAACAAGATAAAAGTATAATAAATTTCAATTATTGAAAACAAAACCAAATACTGTAAAAAAAACAAAAATCAAATATTATGCATCTTAGCAAACATAATCATAAATTTAAAATAAAGGTCACTCTTATTTTTTTTATTTAATTTTCATTAGTGGTTAAAATGTCTTAACATTTTTTTAATTGTGAAGGGTTAAATCCTATGATACATACTTTGGCAAAACATAAATTTTCCTTTCATACATAGACTTTTTAATATAAAATGTGAGATATAGTTCCATTCTTTCCTTAATAATTAGTTTTCTCGTGATCCATCTCAACAAAAGAAAAGTTTTATCGTGATCATAAATTAAAAAAGAAAAAGTTAAATATCAAATCTTGACGTAGTTTTTTTGGGTTAA
>JBBPBT010000629.1:2657050-2685951 GCA_037974875.1 Cicer bijugum | reverse complement strand
CATGATAAATAAGTGGATTTTATTTGTTCTATAAATAAGTGATTTTTTTATTAACACAAATAATAAAATAAAAATTATTACAATAATTTATATTTTTTAAATTTTCCAATAAAATAATTAATATTTTAAAAATTAATCTTTTTTCGTATAGTAATACTAACTATTAAATTCCTTCTATTGTACAATGAGGGATAAATCTACATAAATGAAATAAACATAAAATAATAATTTTTTTATTAAAATACTTTAATCAAGTATTATTGTAAGAGTGGTGCAAAGGATATTAATTATAATATATAATTGAAAAATTAATTAATATCACATTTAAACTTTCTTAAATGTATTCTTTAAGACATAGGTAGTAATTAAGAAAAAATAATTCGAATAAAAAGGGTTTACAAGGAAGCTTTTGACAGCTTGCATTTAATAACCTCCAATTCTCATTTGCCACAACAGCACATTTACTGGACAAATGAATAGCCAACTCGTGTGCTCATTTAATTCTTTGGCAGCATAAGCTTTTAATACAGGGAACAAGCTGTTTATAAATCATGTGATAAGAAAGTGTTAAATCAATTTAAGTACCAGTACCTTCTTCTGTTGCTTGATTAAGAAAATAAAGTAAAAGAATTAGGAATACTTTGCTAATTTTTTTTTTTATAATTTTTTTTGTAATTTTTTAATTTTGTTTTATCAATTTAGTCCGATAGAAAATTTGATATCTAAATTTGGTATATCACAATATCAGTTCCACCTATTTTAGTTTTTTAGAAAATTTAATATGAAATTATTCTCTGACTCTTTCATATGAATTACAAATTAATTATTTCGTAAAATTTGACATTTAATTGATGATATGTTCTGTAAATATATTAATAAAAAAATTATTGATATGTAAAATATTATAAATCACATTAGTTTTTGAAAATAATCTGAAATTCGATTTAAATAGTTTTCATAAAAAAATTCTAAACACATTTAATAATATCTAATTTTGTACAGTTTTTATTTTTTTTATTGGTTGCAGTTTTTATTTAAGTCGGTTTAGAAGTAACAATTTCTAATTTAGAGAAAAAAAATTATTTGCTTTCATGTGTAAAATATTCGAATGAATCAATAATTGTGAAATGGTCTATAATATATTAGTAAAATAGAATGCTAATAGCAACTTCCTTTGAGATGGGCTAGTTGAAAATCCATGCAATACCACATCGAAGTTTTGATATCGGATCACATAATTTAGAAGAATTAAATACATTTTTTTATCAATCAAGTCTCTCAATTGTAAAATTTTGGCTCCATTAGTTAAAATTAGCGATTTTGAATTTTGATTTTGTAATCCCCACTCATTTTCCTAATTTTTTTATGAGTTAGACACTTTCTAATGACGTATTGTACTTGTTTCTAATGACGTATTGTACTTGTTGGTTGACTTGATTGATCATAATGAAATTTATTTAAATTAAAATAAATAAACAAAATTTATGTTTTAAAAATATATATATAAAAAAAACAGAGGAGATAAAGTAAGGGATTAATCATTATTCTCCACCATAGTCATACTTTAATATGATCTACAACTCGATCTTTTAAATACAACGTCGAAACTAACTCCATATAATTTATTTGTGATGATTCACTTGCGGATTCAACAGTCAAGTCATTTTAAATTAGAGGACCAAAATCACACAATTAACAAACTTAATGAGTCAAAAGTATATCTAAGTCAATTTGAAAGTAGACGGTCGATACTCCAAAAAATGTCTATAATACTATCTTTATCTCACAATGATTCACTATTTTGTAAAAAAACAAATAGTCTCAAAATAAATGACCATTTTTAATTTATAATATATCATTAATTTTTTTATTGTACTATCTAATTAATATTATATCCACTAATTTTAATTCAATATTTTTCATTTTATATCAGGAATAATAGAGAATACAATAATACTTAATAAAAATATTTTATTAAAAATGTATTCTTTCTTTTAATTATACAATTTATTTATTTATGTTAAATAATCAACTGGATCACTCATTTGTGAAATGAAAAAAAAGGAAGAAGGGGGTGGTAATAGCAACTCCGTAGTTGAGAATGAATGTATACTACATTAGGATTTTGATATCGAACCACATAATTTGGAATTAGGCAAGTCAACGCTATGAAAAATATTCCTCAATATGTAACAGATTCATATGAACTCCCTGAATATATCTTAAGATTAGATTAATATTTCAACATTTCTAATTACTTTTGGTTCATCGAACCACGGGCGCCGCATTTCTCACACGTAGTCATTTTGCTTGAATACTAAGCCTCTTATTATTAAAGGCTCAACCGTGTGCCTTGTTTTTTTCTAATCATATAAACAAAATCCTTCTATTAATCTATCACTTCCTTAATCAAACCCACCTTTCTTTAGCTCCAAGAAATTGACTCTCCTTGTGTATTCCATCACGCTAACTAGTTTTGATTTGGAATGGGTTCATAGTATTTGTATTCATCGCTTTGCTATTCCTTTAGAACTCATAAGTCTAATTAAGCTTACCCATATCACATACTCCTTTCTACCCATTGGATAAGTGAGAACAATGAGGGAGAAAAAGTCATGACATGCATATGAAGCTACAATTAGCTCAAGTATAAAGGCCCAAAAGTAAGGGAAAAAAAGTACCATTATATATTATTTCTTTTTTATCAACACATTTCACCAAAGTCAAAGTTTTTTAAATAGTAATCTTTGTTTTTATACTCAAAATATAAAATAAGCTTTGGTTAAGTAATCATTTTCTTAAATAAAAAACAATTATTCAGAGTTGCTCCAATGATAACACTAAAAACAATTGTCTTAAATTTAGAAAACATAACGTTTTTACTTAATAAAATAATCCTTGCATATTACTAATTTTAAAAGTAAAATTAATAGAATTTTATGTTGGATTAATTGTTTCAAGAAATATTAAATCAATTGATTTTATTATTAATTAAAAAATAAATATTATATGAAATCAATCATATTAATTTAATAAATAGTTATATTTAGAAATATTTAAAAAATAATTTTGATGTTTTTTTTTAAATTAATTTTTCTAAAATACAATTATAAACATAAAAAAAATCTAATCTTAAGATTTACCTTAGGTCTGCATATGCTGTGTTGGGTAGCCATCCAATTAGTATAGTTTAACTATCCATTTGTCTATTTTTTGGCCAATAATACAGTAATTTTCTGTGTAATTATGAAATGGTGTCATAGATTTCTTAATGTTACAAGCCTAAACAGAGGTATTACAATGCATTAAGCAGTGTAAAAGAACAAGCCTACAAGGCTACCAAATGACCAAATGCATTAAATTAGTTCTGTTTTGTCAAACTCATAATTAATAATTATATTATTATTATACTCCAAATTCAATCAGAAAGCAACAAAGTCCTCACCTCTTGCCAGCTTTAAAATCCTTCAGCCCCTCTTGCTTCATAATGTTGTAAGATCAATTAATGTATTTGAGGAATGTATCCCAATTCAACCCACAAAATATGCAAAATCTACATGAGAGATTAAGTTCCAAATGATTGAACAAGCACACAAGTCAATAGTTAAACAATAAAATAATGTTGCCAATATAATTTTATAAACATTTCTTAGTTTTGAAAATCCTGAAATCCTCCATAAACATAGCAGGTCAATGCATTAACACACAAGTTTCCAATAACTGTTTTTTTTTTATTCATTCATTTAATTTAATCACATAAAAGCAAAACCTTAGCTGTCAAAATCACCCTTCACACTACAAATACATCTTTATATAACTTCACTCATGACATCTCTTTTTCATTTTCATGTGACTATACCATAATATTACCAACATGGAGAATATTCACAATAGTAATAATAATCATCATGCAACTAATTCTAATGAAATTCTTGAGAGTGTTTGGGCTAAGATTATCAACAATGATGAAAGAACAACAAATGGAAATGCAATAGAATGTTCTAACACATGGGAAGAATTGCCTAATCTTCAAAGACTTCCAAGTTTAGGAAGATGGATATCAATGGGAGCTGATTTTTGGGAAGAAATTTTAGCAACAAGTATTAATAAAGAAGATTCTTGCAATTACAAAAACATTGAAATTGGAAGTGTTGGTATTAAATCAAAGAAAAAAGTAGAAGAATGTGTGAGAAAAGAGAAAGCAAAACATTATAGAGGTGTAAGGAGAAGGCCATGGGGAAAATATGCAGCTGAGATAAGAGATTCATCAAAGAAAAGTGCAAGAGTTTGGCTTGGTACATTTAATACAGCTGAAGAAGCTGCTTTAGCTTATGATAAAGCTGCTTTGAGAATTAGAGGTTCAAAAGCATGTCTTAATTTTCCAATTGAAAAAGTTACAAATGCTTTAAGAACATGTGGTGAGAAAGGATTAATTGATAATGTTAGTACTATTTATGATTTTGGAAACAGAGAAAGTTTGTTGGATTCTAGGAAGAGAGCGTTAAGAGACCGAGGAGAGTTTGTTGATGTGATGAATGAAGAACCTGCAATGAAAAAGATTGCAGGGTTGGAAAATATGTTACAAAATGATGAGGATGATGTTTTTGTATTTCAGGACCTTGGAAGTGATTATTTGGACAGTTTGTTGTCTTCTTTTTGACAGAATATTACAAATTACATTGTTACTTGTTTCTCTCGGCTGATAGAAAAATTACAGCTATTTATTTATTTATTGCATATATACATTTGTATTTGTCTCATTTGTTTTTCACATCAAATGAATTATGAACAGTTTGGTGGTATATGTATGTAACACATACAAATACCTCGGAAATTGGAAATACATCGTTGCGGATTTAAGGTCAGAACATATAATATGTTATTAGATATTTTTTTTTTCTTCTAAAAATTCTAGCAGTGAAATTACCGAATTCAAACTTCTTTTCAGAATATTAAATGATCCTAACATATGAAAGATATTCACGCTACAACAACTCAATTTATTGACTATATATTATAAGATGTGTAAGGAGATATTGTTGAAGGTTTTTCTTTGACTATATATTTATTGAGGGTAGATTAAGGAATTTGTGAGGCATGTATGCTGTATTTGAATAACTAAAAACGTGGATATACTTATATTAATGGATCACTAAAAGAGACGCACAATCACATAAGATTATTAAATAATCATTTTTTAAGCTCACATCTTATTAACATTGCCGTGGTGATTGGTGAATGCATTTTTAAATATTTTAGTTGTATTGTAATTGGAAAATCAATTAAAAGATAAATTAAGAACTCATGGGATGATATTTTTGGCTCTCTGTTCCAAGGGTTGCCTTGGCCTTAGGCCTCACTTAAATATAGGCTCATGGTTAGAAATGTTTGTGATTATAAGAGATATACTTAACATTTTAATAAACAGTGACAGTTGATTTTAGTATTTATTTTTATTCAGAAATACACTTCCGATAATATAATTTACTCATTTTTTATTTTCGAAAAAGAGGATACGGTAAAAATACGTGTTTTGTTTTTTTTGACTATTTTTATTTTTTCATCAAGTTATAATTCGAGCGAGAAGTTTGGTCAAATTTTACAACATTGAAAAATTCATTTCAAGACATGTGTTTTGATAAGGACAAATAGAAAACAATTATTTCAAATATAAACAAATTGTGACTTTTAGGTTAGACAATGCTAATATTCAATTTTGGCAATATAATGAAATATTGACTTAATATTTTTATGACGAAGTAAAAAAAAAGACTTAATAATTATTACTTTTATGAAAGGTAAACCTGATGACCTATTTATCCTAAACAACTCGTTCCGAATTGGTTGCACAAAATACTATCAATTATCAGTTTCTTTATAGCCTCCATTATAGGCTTCAATATCAATTAAACAAGACTTTCACCAGCCATTGAAAAATTTAAATTCTAATATCCAAATGAGAAAAATAAAGATAAATTTTGTATTGATTATTATTACCTTGAATAATTTGGAAGAAAGAAATATCGAATAACATTATCTATTTTATTAATTGAATAATATCATACATGGATAGATTTATATAACTTAGAAAAGATTACATAAAAAGAGAAAAATCTAACAAACTTTCAACAACCGAATAACAATAAACTATTATTCTAAAATAGAAATTGGACTTAAGTCAATCTACACTAAACTGAATTATATTTAATCCCCCACTAGCTAGAGCAAATATACTAAGTAAATGCAACTTGGAAAATGAAATTGTGAAAGTGTTTTGGTCCAATGGATTGGTGAAGACATATTGTAGTTGTTGGACAAAAGAAACATGCAACAAATAAATCAATTTTTGTTGTAGTTTCTCACACACAAAATGGTGATCAAGATCAATATGTTTGGTTCGTTCAGAAAATGAAAAATTTGTTGCAATGTGTCTTGCAGATTGGTTGTCACAATACAATAAGGCAGGGAAAGAAAATATGTTTAGAGGTCTTGAAGAAGGTACATATAAGCCATTGAATTTCACATACAACCAAAGTCATTGTCGGATATTTTGCTTAAGATGAAGATTGAGATATGGTTAGTTAATTCTTCGATTTCCAAGATATCAATTACTTTCTCAATAATACACAAAAGCTACTAACTGAATTCCTTGTGTCGGGGCATCCTGCCTAGTCCAAGTCACAAAAAGACTTAAGTTCTAAGGATGAATCTGAGGGAAATAAAATGCCATGTGTTGGATTGTTTTTGAGATGCTTGAGAACATGAATGACTGCATCATAATGAATATTGGTGGGAAAGCTCATATATTGGCTGAATTGTTGTACTAAATATAAAATATTAAGTCTAGTATTGGTTGAGTTAATTAATTTTCCTACCAACCTTCTATATACACCTAGGTCAAATGGCAAGGTTCTAAATTTTTGAGAAATTTTGTTCCTTTAGGCATATGAGTGGAAGTTGGTTTTGTTGCAAAAAGGCATGTACTAAACAATAAGTCAAGATTATACTTGTGATATCTGATGTGAAAACCGCGGCTTGAGTGAGCTACTTCAAGTACCAAAAATTACTTCAAAGTACCAAGGTCTTTGATTTTAAAATTTGTGTTGAGAAACTTTTTGATGGATGTGTTTTCCTAGAAATTATTGTCTGCAAGAATTACATCATCCACATATATCAAGATGACAATAAAGGAATTAGAAAATTTCTTTGTATATAATAAATGATCAGAATAAGACTGTATCTATCCTTTAGAAATTTAAACATTAGACAATTTTGTAAACTATTGTCTACTAGATTGTTTCAAACCGTAGATATACTTTAAAAGTTTGCATACAAGATTAGAATGGTTAATTTTAATTCCATGAGGGAGTTCCATGTAAACATATTTTTTCATAATCCTCACGTAAAAAAGCATTATGAACGTCTAGTTGATGTGAAAACCAGTATTGAAAAGAAGTTAAGGCAATTAAAGGTTTTACAGTTGTTAGATTGGCTACAAGAGAATAAGTGTCAAAATAATTTATGGCTTTAATTTGTGTAAAACTTTTAGCTACTAACCTCGTATTCTACCTTCCTATATAACCATCAAAGTTGTATTTGATTTTGTAGACTCATTTTCGTTCAATGGGTCTATTACCTGGTGGTAGATCAATAAGGATCCATGTTGAATTTTGTTTTAGTGAAGTCAACTCATCATCCATTGTCTTAACCCAAATTGTTTTATGTAATAACTTGCTTATATATGCTAGACTCGTGGTTAATAGTTATAGTTGAAACAAAATGTAAGTGTGTAGATGACAATTGTGCATATGATAAAACAATAGAAATAAGGAACTTGGGAATATTAGAATCATTTTTATTAGCAAGAACATTGTGACATTGAAATGTAGGTAAGTAGGAGGCTATCTTGGTCTTGTTGATCTTCTAACATATTCAATGTTAATTTTAGAAGAAGTAGGATAAAAACTATCATCATCAAAATTTAAATTGTTAGAAGAGGATGATTGAGAATTGGAAACATTAGTTTGCAAGTTAAAATATTGAGATATTTTTATGACAACATAAAAAAAATGAAATTAGTGCTATCATTAAAAGGAACACTAGAATCTACTGTAGGAGAAGTAGAATTACCTTTACTATAAAGATTTTTTTTTTCATAGAAAATGACATTTCTAGAAATCAATGTGTTTTTAGAATGGAGACAAAAAAAAAAAAAACCATTTAATACCATATTTGTAACCAAGAAAAATATATTTTCTTGCCCTATGATCAAGTTTGATCCTCGCTTGAACCAAAGTAGAGGAAAAAACTAAACACCCAAACACACGTAAATTATTAAAAGTGAGATGATCTTTAAACAATATGTCAAAAGATGTCAAGTTTTGAAGAACAAGGGTGCAAAACTAAATCAAATAAACAACATGTTTTAAAGCACACGACCAAAAATATTTAGGTATGTGAAAGTGAAACAAAAGAGATCTATTAATATTGAGCAAACGTTTACATTTTCTTTCAAAAATAAAATTTCACTCAAGAGTTTCAATACAAGATATTTGATTGATAATTTCTAAGAAATCATAAGAAGATTGCACGTTAAATTCTGACTCATTATCACTTCTAATAACTTTAATTTTAGATTAGAGTTGAGTAGCAACATAAGCAATAATTTTTTTAATATAAGTTCTAATTTCAGATTTAGACATCCGTAAGTAAACCCAAGTATGCCTAGAATAGTCATCAGTAACGGCAAAAAAAAAATATAAAACCATCCAACGAACAACTATTAATAGGAAAATAAAATTTAGATTGTTTTTCTATTTGACATGAATCACAAACTAAATTTTTATTGACATTGATATATGGAAAATGTTTACACATGATTTGAGTAAAAAAATTGGATGGATGGCCTAACCTAAAATGTCAAGTATCATAAGAATTACAAGAAATAGTATCAATAGTAGCAAATGATGTGTATGAACAATGGAATCTTCAACATTTTTACAAATGTAATGAACAAGAGAATGATTGAAGATGTATAGGTTATTAAGAAACTCCACATACTCAATCATCTTCTTGATTTGAATGTCACAATAATTTGTTAAGAAAACTAATTGTAATTAAGATATTTAATCAATTTTGAAATAGAAATCAAACTAAATTAAAATTGCAGTATATATAAATCATTTTTCAGATGTAAGTTAGGTGTAAAATATACATTGCTTGAAAATTTAGCATTCAAAACAGTGCCACAAGGGAAACAAAAAGAAATTAATTGAATTTTGAAAATTTCTAAAAAAGTGTTGAATGCAAAGAGACACATGATATGAAGCACCATGATCTAGTATCCAATAAGAATAAATTGAGGCAAATTTATCTTGATTAGAAATACTTGAAACTAGATGAGAGAAATTAACATCAATCTTTTTAACGTTGTTGGATTTGGAAGTCTCACTCTTAGATGAATGGATAAGATTGGCCAAATATTGACAATCCTCTCGAGTGAGAAGAGTATAATTATTTGAAGAATCATTTTGAGAAAATTTCTTGCCCTCCTTATTTGATTCGTTGTTGATATTAATTTTTGATTTATAATCTGGTGGATAACCATGTTTAAAATAGAAATTTTCTACTGTTTGATTGGTTTTATTGTAATGACTACAAAGTGTTTGGCTTCTTCCTTGAACTCTGTCACACCCTTGATTTACTTGTCCTCGAACTTGATTATTGGCATTAGCACTGATGGCAAAAGCAATACAATCAAGAGTAGTAAGTGCATGGGTGAGATCTTGTTGTATAACCAAATAATAGGCCTTAATTAAAGTAGATAAAGGGTCCATAAGAAGGATTGGGTTCTAACATTGCCATATTGGTCGTTCCCTTAACAAAACAAACAACATATTCCTTATGTTATGAAAGTTTTAACAACATAACTCAAATCACAAGAACAATGACACATGCATATGCAAGAAGGAGTGGATCTAGAAAATTCCAACTCATCTCATATTATCTTTAAATTAGTAAAGTAAGTGGGAAAAGAATAATCACCTTATTTGATCAAGTGCATATCCTTAAGTAGAATTGAGAATTTGAAATGGTTGCCTTGGGTAATCAATCAGGAAGATCTATCCATAATTTAGAAGCATTATCAAAACAAATTGTAATTTGAGAGATATGAGGTGATAAAGTTCTTGTTATCCAAGAAAATATCATGTTATTGCTTCTTTTCCATAGGTCAAAGTATGGATCTTATTGCAGTGGTGACGACAAAGATCCATTTACAAAAAAAAAAACCGTGTTATTTGATAAGAGTGCACACTTCATTGATTTGCTCCAATTGTAGTAGTTGTTATCATTTAACGGTGGTATGACGAAGACAGTGTCGAGGTTTTCACTTGAATGGAGGTAGTAAGGGTAACAAGGATTCAACAACAAATCTTTTGAGTTCGAAAATGTTAAAGCCACATATTGGTGATTGCTCCATGAATTTGAAGAGTTATTTCATTTGCCATGATTGAACAACGAAGAAGAAAGAACAAGAATGGATCAAGATTTGGTGGAGAAGGTGAATGAAAAAGAAATTTAGGGTTTGAAAGTGACATAAGCAAGATGTACGACTTATACCATCTTACTTGGATAATTTGGAAGAAAAATACTAAACATTTATTTTATTAATTGAATAATAGGATAAATGAATAGATTTATATAACTTGAAAAAATTGATTCTCTTAAAAGATAAAAATCTAGCAAACTTTCAACTAACTAATAATAACCTATTAGTATTTTTATTAAGTTGATTAAAGTATATTTGACAATTATACGTAAAGATTACAAAAGATATAAAATGAATACAAGATATGCTCTGTATATAAAATTATAAAACTATTGGAGATTTAACTAACTAACTCCTAAAAACTAACTTAGATTTCTATATTTAACTTAATAAGTTCAGTTTAAATTTCTGCATCAATGTTTATACTATGTTTACATTTTCCCTTTAATTTGTAGAACAATAACACTAATCTATGGTTATATACAAACTCGGGGATAGAATAGACTCACGAGAGACACAAAAACAGAACACTAAAATTAAATTAAAAAAAAAACACCTTTTAACATATTATATTAAATTAATTAATCTTCTTTCTTTTCAAACCGATTCCTATTGGAATTGGAATTGGAATTGGAAATGGAAATTGAGCCAGAGCTAGTAGCACTTGATTCAGACTCACGATTATTCTTATTGATGTTGATAATAGAATTAGACAACTTGATCTGCACGGAAGCTGCAGCAACAATATCAGCTGGGAAATTGAGCAAAGCCTTTGAACCTCTCATTTTAAAAGCAGCTCTATCATAAGCCATAGCAGCTTCTTCAGCTGTTTGGAATGTTCCAAGCCATATTCTTGTTCCATGTCGAGCCGAGTCGCGAATCTCGGCTGCGTATTTCCCCCAAGGACGGCGCCTCACACCTCTGTAGTGCTTCTTCGCAATAGTCCTTGTTGGCTCTAAGCCATTCAAAGCTTGGTGGTGATTCCTTTGTGCTACAATTGTGTTGTTTAGAGAATTTGCTTCGTTTAGAACTTGGTATATCACCATGTCTTGTGAGTCATTCTCGTTTAAAGGTAATTCTGTTTGGGATTGGGATAATAAAACCATGTCTTTTTGTTTCTCTAGTATTGTTTTTTTCTTTCTTCTGTCTTTCGTGTTGTGATGGTTTTTAAGGAATGGGAATGGGAACTTAAGAAAGTTGTGTCAAGTGGTTATAGACTTGCATATTTCTAGAAGCATATAACAAATTGGCAAATTTTATAGTCAAAAAATTTAAAACGAATTGGCAAATGTGGGGCCATATAGAATATTATGTGGTCTAAAGTAAGGTTTTGTGGAAGAGAAAAGTTATGGAATTCCTTTTCCGACTATGTTTATTATTGCCATGACTTTTCTTTAGTATTTACAATATTGCATTTCATGAGAAAAATGCAAGATATAGAATGTTTGCTCGTGTTATTGACTGGAGGTTAGGTCAATTGAGATATCATCTAACTCGTTTGCCACATAGTTTCGTTTAAGCGAGAGTATTGAACATATCTTCTCCTTTGTGTATTTTTTTTTCTCAATATTGGGATGAAAATGACTCCTCACATGTTGATACCACGTGTGCTTGTTGAATTTCAAATTTTAAAAGATATTCCGTCTATTAATTACTTTCTTCATTTAAAAATAATTGATTTATTTCATCGTTATATGTATAATATTATTTTTATTAGATGATATTTGTTAAATATAAATATATTATTATTGTTATTTAAAATGTATATTTAAAAAATTTATATTAAAAATGATTAAATAATATTAGTCAAATAATCCAATCACTACACGAAAAATGATATTTTGCAACGCTTTTTTAAGTTATTTACAGCGCTTTTTCAAAAAATTAAGCGCTCTAGTATCCAGCGCTGTAAAAATATACAACAACGCTCTTTAAAATAAAAAGCGTTGTAAATTTATTCAAAAAATGTGTTGCTTGTTGTATTAGTTTTACAGCGCTTTTTAAAAAAAAAACTTTGTTGTAATAGGTGAATTCCTTTATTTCAGTTATATCTCTTTATAGGATTATATCAACAATCTCCTTCATAAATCGCAATATACAGTATCCAGAGTCTATCTTGTTAGTTTGACGAGAGCACTATAAAATAAAACATATAAGTCAATAAATATTTGTGCATTGATTGTTAATGAAATTTTAAAGGCATATATTTTAAACCTTTATTGGAATCCATCTGATTTATTTGATTTTTGATTCGACATTGTAGCACCCATTTGAGTTCAGAAAACTTGTAAATCACTATCAAATAAATATGATTATTAGCATTAACAAATACATTATATATATATATATATATATTAAAAAAAATGAATAAATTAATACAATACCTGAAGAGTGCGAAGAAATACGTAGGGTTCGTAGGGTTACAGTTTCATTTAAGAATGAACAGCGAGAATGCACAGAAATACGAACGGTTCGTAGGACATAGCAGGATTCGCAATGAGAATAGTACGTAATAATGTTCGTAGGGATAGTAACAAATATAGAGATGATTTGCAATGGAGATGGTTAACAATATGGTTCATAAGGACAATAGGGTTCGCAATGAGAAGGATAATGAAGAAGAGAAATACATTGAAGCGTAATGAAGTTTATGTAATAAAGAGAAAACTGAAATGATTTACTGTTATATATAAAATCTTATTACAGTGCTTTTTTAAAAAGCACCGTAAAAGACCTCCTTATTTTATTTTTTAAAAGTCTATTACAGCGTTTTTTTAAAGAACGTTGTAAAAGATCTCCTTATTTTATTTTTTAAAAGCCTATTACAGCGCTTTTTTAAAGAGCGCTGTAAAAGACCTCCTTATTTTATTTTTTAAAGGCCTAATACATCGCTCTTTAAAAAAGCGTAGTAAAATACCTCCTTATTTTATTTTTTAAAAGTTTATTACAACGCTTTTTTACAGGTCTTTTAAAGCGCTTGTCCAAAAGCACTGCAAAAGACCTCCTTATTTTTTTTTAAAAGCTTTTTACAGCGTTTTTCCAAAAAGCGCTCTAATATGTCATTTAATTATGTGAAAGCGCAAGACTTTTACAACGCTTATCAAAAAAGCGTTGTTGTATCCTCCGTTATTTTTAAAATATCATACAACAGCACTTGTATTTAATAAGTTCTATAAAAGACGCGCTATAAAATGTTATTTTTGGCGTAGTGAATTAAAACAAATATTAAAATTTTAAAAAATAATTCATTTAAAATAATTTTTAATACATGAATCGATCAGATTATTTGGAGTTTTAACATCATCACGACATTACACCATTTAAAGATATGCATGTAGAGGTTGTAATTTTTTGATATATCAAACTGAAAATATGATCCTAAAATAGCAATTACCCATGAGAAATTTTAATATTAGTGCATCTACCTATGAGGAGTCACATTTTTTAACAATGATTTGTGTAGGACTTTTTTCTATGTCATTTATATTGAATTTAGATCATCTTATTTTCTTCCCTTTTTTTCTTTATATTTAGAGAAAATAGACACACGATTTATTTTTTATTTTTACATATAAAATTCATCAAAACTATTGATACTCTATAATCTTCAACTTTGTCATCTCTTACTTTTGAGTTTGAACTCTGACTTACTAAGCAAGGATGAACATTTGAGCTTTCTTATCTTTTTTATTAACTACTCCTCTATCCTATTTATTTATTTATTTATTTATTTGTTTATTCTCTGACATGATTACTTTTTTCCCTCCTTTTCTTTGACATGATACACTATGGGAAAGGATGGATACACGACAATAGCCATGAATGTAAACTTAAGAAAAAGACAATTGTTGTAGTAGAGATGTCAAGTTTAAAATATTCATTATACCTTTATCCACCAATTGTTGTAGTAGAGATGTTGTTAATGTGGCTAGGTAAGATGCATTGAAACTATCACATTAAGTTCACATTTTCAATGCTTAAGATCTTATTTTTGTTATTTAGTATTGGTTTGTAACTTGACTATGTGGGTAATAGAATGCTATGGCGATGGAATTTTTAGACAAAATGAAGTTTACATGTGTTAATAATTTTAAAATGTTATTTATTCTCTTTAGAAATATTTATAGTTTGCAAAATGATGTTTACCATTTAATTAAATATTGATTTTAAAAAATAGTGTTTGCAATTGATCGGAGTATTTCATGTATAAGTCCATAGAGTGTATTCTATGTAATTAAGTTTTTTAGTGGAAAATTTTCCTAAGATAATGTTTAATCAATAATATGTAGTTATTTTTGGGTATTAGGTTTTTGACTTATTTTATTTCTCTTCGATTTCTCAATCAACGGTTGGATATGTAGATGAAAGATAATATAGTCATATGTCAAGTTTCAAATGTATTCAATATGTCATATGATTGCATTTGGAAGATTTCAATATGCTATGAATAAAAAGTATATTGTTGTGCATATCATCAAATCATTTAAATTTTAACTGTTGAAATTGTTAAGATATAAGAGTCTTTTTTAGTATTAAATTGGTTAAGAAAGCATTGGATTGAAGATAAATATAATATTTCGATTTGTTAATGAAAAATTTGTATGAATTTTAATTTTAATTTATGACACATTCTTTTGTTGCATAGTCGATGCACATTTAACTACTTTTTGTTGCATTGTTTTAAAATTATCTTGTTGTAGAATTGACAACCAACGCAATTTGATCAACAATTCTGCTGAAATCTGCAAAACAATAATTAATTGCATGAGGCGTGACAAAAGTCAGTGCAGCCTAATCAACAATAATCTCATAAGATTTTGAGAAAAAAAACTGAAAAAAAACTTGAGTTTCATAACTAGGAGAATATACTTCTTTGTTAACCCAGAGAAAGAAAAGAGGAAATAAAAACTAACTACAATCGGATGTGTAGGTGTAGGTTTAAATAGTTAAAATAATTCATATTTTTTACTTAACAATATGACACCCACTTGTGTGTGTTTATATGATGTTGAGAATTAGCCTCAATATATGATAGTTGTATTCATTTTACACCTTTGAATTTTGTTTTAAATTTATGAATTAAAATAAAATTCATTATAAATTTTTCTTTGCATAGATCATTGCGGTACACGAGTCAATTACAACCTATGATTTTGGTCTATATCAGTTGTAGCCTCAATTTCCAAGTTATGAGCATTGAGATTTCTATTTTTTTTTAAAAAAGAGAGACAATTTCTTTAATAAAACGCAGGCATATTGACAGGTGCTAAAATTGGGATGGGCCGTCATTAAAAGAAATAAAAAGAAAGGCAGTGCCTTTATTGTAAGTAAAAAAGAATGTTTTGAGTATCTATAAAAGTATTAATGTATTAAAGATATAAATTTTATATTAAAAATTGTATAATTATTTTTTCAAAAATTATAAATTTAATTTTTTTAATATAATCATTATTTATTGAGTTCTTAATTTAATTTTTTAATATAATAATTATTTATAGAATTCTTAATATGAGTAAAAGTTAATATTCTAAAAACGTATGGAGGGGTAAGGATGTAAATTAGTAAAAAAATTGATGGCAAAATGTTCGTAACAGCTTCTAGCTGCCTCATTCATTGGTTAGTGACGTGGGTGAGGGCATCACTCGGATGCTTCTTCCAATTGGGTGACGTAGGCGATTTGGATGTTGAAAGTAGGTGGATCCCATAGTTTCTAGAAGTCTTCCACTAGTCTTCCTTCTTGACTTTTCAAGTAAATTTATTTTTAATGTTAAATTGCAAGACATATCACCATAAATAGTTATTCACGAAATTAATTCTTTTATTTTAAAAATTAATAGTTATTTTTTTATAGTTTTAAATTAGAATATAATAATTTAATATATTTTTAATAAAAGTAATATATAATTCTATAATATAAAATAATTTAAATATATTAATTAATTATATATTAATTTTTAATTAAAAAATCAAATGAGTAAACAAAATTATCGATTTTTAAAATAGATGAACCAATTTCATAAATCAATAAAAATATAAAGACTAAAATATAATCAAGCCTTATTTTATTACTCGATCTTTAATTTTTTTTTTAAATTAAATTATATTTTTTTATGGAAATATATATTTGATTTCTTTAAATTAATGTATTTTTATTAAAAAAATTTATTCAAATAGCAATAAAGAAGAGACAAAAATAAATAAAAAAATTATAAAAATAATAATCAAATAAAAGTATATATATTTAATCTATATAAATTTATATTTTGTTTTTCGTCTCTATAATTTTTTTTTTCTGTTTAGTATTTTAGGTTTTAACACTTATTAAAACAAGTTAAATTTAAAATACAAATATCAAAATAACATTAGCTTAATTGTTTTTTATCAATCAATCATATTATTTACAATTAGCTCATGATTTTTTTAAAAACAATACTAACAAGCATTAGCCTACCAGTCAAAACTCAAAAGATTGTTCTTTATGGTAGTAATGTTTTAATCTTTGTTCTGCCAAAAAGAAGAAAAAGGTTTTAAAGTTGAAGAACTTTTTAGAAAATGAATAAAAGGGCTCGTGTGTTGTTCAACGAATGGAGATTAGAGGGTTTGATTTCAGTGGCTAGTACCCCGATAAACAATAGTTACACGTGGTTTGAAATATTGACCAAAGAAAAGGGAACATTTTACATTGAATTCATTTTTTATTTCAGTTTGGTGGTTGGAAGCTCTAACGTGGAAGACAAAACCAAATTTGGTATTGAATGTCTTGCAATGTCTGCTTTGTTTTTTAAATGAAAACAATTTAAGTTGAGTTTGAATTGCATAAAGTTCTTCTAAGTTTGACGATAAACCTCATTGAATAAATTCAGTGTCCTTTTCCTTTTACCTTTAGGAGTGTAGGGGGAAAATACACAATTTTGCTGATGGATTTTACCATTTTATTTTGGAATGGACGACGTATACTTTTTATTTTTTATTTTCTCTATACATTTATAGGCAAGAGTAATATTCTTCTATATACGCAAGAGTTACATGTAATTTATTTGAATTTGACAAACCAAAATATATATAAAATTACCATAGGTTTATTTAGTGACTTCTGCGTTTGGAGAAAACTCAATTGAGGCAGGAGAACCATCTCCATTAAACTTACCAACGAATGTTATTTAAAATTAAAAGATACGGTGATTTATATTTATAATATGATCAAGAAAAAAAATGAATACCACTCTTATAAAAAATTATTTCTATATGAAAAAAAAATGCAATAAAGTATGATATTTAATCAATTAAATTTTGATGGATGATGTATGAGAAAATAAATGATAATCATTTGTGTGTTGTTGGAAAAAATAGCATAAGTTCAAAAGAATTAAGACACAATCACAACACAAGAATATAACGTGGAAACTCCAAAATCCGAGAAAAAATCACGGCCGCTGCCTAAACCGACAACCAGAGAATTAACACTATGTGAAAATTGTTACAACACATAGACTTCTCTCACTCACACCCAATGCCCCAATACAACCACACTTTTACAAAGCAAATATTTAAACTAAGTCAGATACAAGCTTAAAGTGCTATTGCTGACTCGTGTCTGGTGCATTTGAAAACAAATGACCAAAACCCAATATATAGCCTTGGCCTTCTCCTTATTCTCCCACACTAAAGGATGTGAGACTTGCAATCAACCCCAACAATCTCCACCTTGATTGTAAGAGTTACAACTTCCGCTTCCATTGTCTTACCGACAATCATACTCCACCATAAAAAGTACACTTCACTTGGAACTAAACCATCCCAAGAATTTTCTCCACTTGGAACTAAACAATTCCAAGAATTTTCTCATGTCGAAACCTAGCTGAAATTTATGGTGCAACTCTCATGTTGGCTTCCAGGAAGTTCTTCAGCCATCGACACATCACCACACACCTTGCATCAATGTCAACCAATGTCCGTGTGTTGTTCTGAATCCGCTAGCAATAACTTGTCATTTTTCATGGTATAGCAGAAATACCATAAGGACAAACTTTATCTTCTAGATGAGATCACCATCATCTTCCAAAACAAGGGAGACCTTGACAACACTTGTCTCAGAGTCTTTTTCAGATACTGCTCCACCTGGATAATTTCTCTTCACATGCCCAGACTTTCCTTTCAACGCTTTGTGTAATCCTGATTGTATAAGCACATCCTTGACTTGTACTTTCCACAAGCTAAAGTTGATTCTTCCATCAAACTTCTCTATGTCAAACTTCATAACGCTTGAATAAGACATAGCAGTTGCACACAGACTGTAAACTGTGCACTAGGTAAGTTCCCAGGAAAGAGAGGTAGGTCACAATAGACACGCTTAAACCTGGCTCTAATACCAGTTGTTGGGAAAAATAACATAAGTTCAAAAGAATTAAGACACAATCACAACACAAGAATATAACGTGGAAACTCCAAAACCGGAGAAAAAACCACGGCCGCTGCCTAAACCGGCAACCAGAGAATTAACACTATGTGAAAATTGTTACAACACATAGACTTCTCTCACTCACACTCAACGCCCCAGTACAACCACACTCTTACAAAGCAAATATTTAAACTAAGTCAAATACAAGCTTAAAGTGCTATTGCTGACTGGTGTCTGGTGCATTTGAAAACAAATGACCAAAACCCAATATATAGCTTGACCTTCTCCTTATTCTCCCACATTAAAGGATGTGAGACTTGCAATCAATCCCAATATTGTGATGTATTATTACTTGGATCTTGGCCCTCTCATGCAATACCTCTCTATTTCACTTTCTGCTACAATTTATTTCTGTTATCATTTTTCGCTCTTCTCACTTACAAATATTGCAGCAAGATCTAATTTCCACTTGCTATTCTAATTAACATTTCTTGTGAGACTCTTCTCGTACTTTGTGCACCATTTGATTTTATTTTGACGATTAAGTTAAGTCACGCACTTTGTACAATTTGGTGCATTTATTTGTTGTAATATTTAGCAATTTCCTTTTAAAATTTATATAAAAAATAGAGTAAATAATTTATTCTAGACTCTCCAAAAAATTGAGACTAAATTTGATCTCTCAAAAAACTCAACATGTTTGTATTTGAAATTAGATTTTGTTATGTTATGTACAAAAGTTTCTTCTACATGCCATCCCCGTGTAAACTCATTAAATGTTTGTTATGTCACCAAATTGAAGATACAATACTATGATCTATTTTTTTTTTAATAAATAAAACAGAGACAATATGAAGTTATTGCTCTTTAGAGTATATTTAAAGTTATTGGTCATTTCCTTTTCTTAAGACACATTTATTAGTTCTTAACACCATTGAACAATCTTATACAATAGGAGTTGTTTCCCCTTATAAATGGAAAGTGGTTTTAGACAACAAACTTATGCGTGCTCTTCAAATGTTGATGCTCATGAAAATGACATTTGGTTTCTTGCTTAATGTAAGATGATCTTGTGTGGTTAGCAAAAAAAAAAATTGAGTATATAAAATAGATTGAGGATGATTGATTATTGGTCGAATAATGCTCTTTTGGTGTTTTTTGAGATTGGACCTCATCTTTAGGTAACATAGAAGACACACGGTGGATTAGAATTCTAGCAACCGTGTAGATATGTTGGTAACTACGAGGTCCCTGAATTTTATCGTATAGACACACACCTTGGTCGCAAAAAGATTAGCACCACCAACGATAAGGAAAGATCGATGGACAACCATTAGTAGAGATAATATAGAATGAGAGTGAAGGGAGAGAAAATACCTATAATTTTATAAACTATTCAAACACTTTATTTTCTCTCTAACTCACTTCTCATCACATCTATTGCATTATCATTTTTATTTATTTCCTCTCTCAAAATATAAGATGAGTGTATAAGTGTACATGCAACATTTTTTAATACAGGTACTTTTTTTTTATATGAACTATGTAGGGTTGTCTCAAACATTTTTTAGATTATGTTTTAATCTTAATAATTGTACTTCTTATAAAAAAAACACTAAAAATTCAAAAAAAAAATATTTATTTAAATTGTAAATAACATAAATAAAAATTAAAAAACTTGTAAATAACATCAATATATAACATTGAAACTCTTATTTATTTATTTTTTCTAAAATTTTGACTTTTTTTTTCTTTCAAAAATCTGATTATGTTTATGAATTCTGGATTTTTTGTTTTTGGTCAAATAGTACAGAGTGATCTTTTAGGGAGATAATCATTTGTCCTTTGATTCTGCCTATCCGCATCAAATACACTACTGGAAGTTGGAATTTAATAGTGGATTTTACTATTAAGAGCTAGAATTCAATAAAAATAAACAAAACTTTGAGATTAGATAGACATCTAAATTTTTATCTCTTAGTAGTATTTTTTGAGATCTTATAATACTAAAAAAATAAAATAAAATTCGACTCTATATATTTAATTTGATTGTAGAGACTTATGATCGACCGTAGAACTATGATAAAATTTAATATAATAATTCGATTTAATAGTAAAAATAATTGATTTATCACAAACTTAATTTTTTATTGTCTAAGTTAGAATTACCATTCCATAAATACTTTACACATGAACATAAAATAAATTTGTGTAAATTTATTTGTAAATATTCATTGATATTTAAGGTCTTTTTTACCATTTACTCACTTCATGAGAGTTTTTTATTTGAGATATACGAAGATGATGCAAAAAAATATTTTAAACAAAATTTATTTGTTTATGTTTTAAGACAACAAAAAAATAAAACTATTTCAAACAATGGTTTTTATTCTCCCTTTATTTTAAAAGAATATTGAGAAAGCATGAAAGTGTCTTTATTTTCCTTTCTATACATTAAAACTCATCTTCTCCCCTATATTGAACTATACAAACACTAAATTTTATAACACAAAAAAATAGCAATATTAACAAGTGCCTTTGGACATTTTTAAGGAAACAAATTAAGAAAAAAAATATAAAAGTCGTGCAATTTAACATTTAAAATTGTAAAAGTTGAAATTTTTTATTCAAAAATTAATTTTTATTTTCTTAAAACAAAAATAAACACTATACATCTAATAATTGTTTATGTTAAGAACAATGTAAAAACCGCTAAGAAAATGCAGTAAGTTTTTCCTTAATAAAACTAGATTTTTTAAATAAAAAAATATAAAAGAAAAGAGGGAAGAAAGATTCTTGTTGTGTCGTGAACGAAACCAAACCTCCATTGCTCGCCGCTGCAACCCTGTGTGCGTAGTGTCGTGTGTTTCGAACTCAATCAAAGCACTCAATGCGCAATCCTACTTCCACTTGTTCTATCAGAGGTTTCCTTTGTTCTCCAATCATTCTGCCAAATCATCACCGTTTTCTTAGCCTCAATCCTCCCTCATCTTCACATTCCAGTAACCTCTCTCTCTCTCTCTCTCTCTCTCTCTCTCTCACTCTATCTCTTCTGTTTCTTCTTAGTCAATTTTGTAATTTCTCTAATCAACAACAGGAAGATCTCTACCTTCAATTCAATGCGCCGTTCAATTCCGCCCCTGCATCGATATTCACAAGGTACGGACTATAATCACATTTTTAGCAATCAACAATAATTTGTGCTTTTTCAATTCATTACAAAAAGGAGCCGTTTTTATGTGGGGTTTTGGGGGAAATTTCATTTTCAATTGATGTTCATTGTGTTTATGACAGGGGAAAGTGAAACAAATTGTTGGGTCAACCCTTCAAGATTTGAAAGATGATGATGGATCGGATCCAGTCACCAATTTTGAGTCTGATAAATCAGCAGCTGCGTATGCCACTCTTTACAAACAAGAAGGACTCAAAGGTGGTCATGTCATCATGCTTGGTGCTGATCCTTTGAGCAAAGCTGCTTCCCTTGAAGCATTGCATGCTTATCCTGGTATTCTACTTTGATTCCACCATATGTTCCTTTTCTGTTTCATGTTTGCTACTGATTTATTCTAGTATGTGGTGCAATGTGGAAGGTCATATTGATTGTTTTCTTGGTTTTCAGTTTTAACATATACCACTAGAAATCTACTTCCATAATATTGTCAGTGTATATTTGGATGGTCGGTGGGATTTCACAATCGTTGTGAGCCACTGTGATTTTTGCAAAAGCTGCACTTTGGAGCTTCTACAAAATCACGTTGCCATCGTGATTTTGCCAAACTCACTGCTCACCCAAAAGAATTTTGAATCTCATTCATTGATTGAACAAAAGATTAGAAAGGAGATATTATATATAGGAAGAGTAACTCCTTATATTCCTTAACAAACTCAACAAACTATAGTATAAATAAAATTAAGTTATAACTAACTAGTGAATGATAAAGAGAAAAAGTTATCAACTAACTACTTATCTAATAGTAGTATCTGAGAAGTATTGCACTTTCAGTTAATCACATGGTGTCACATTTGCAATGAACAATTAAAAGCTTTTACTAGAAGTAAGAAATTTAGTTAAAATAAATCTGTAATTAGATGGGTATGATACCTTTTTGTCTCTGTAGAGTGATCAATGACCACACATCGAATTTGAACTCCAAATTGAAAAAAGGAAGAAGCAACAAGAAGTAAATGATACGACTTATTTCAAATTACTTGTTCTTTGTGATTGTTATCGAGTGTTTTTATGGACTAGGAACCTTTTGTGGAGACTGGATTTTGTATGGTGGTTAACCTTGAAAATGCCTTGACTTCATGGCTATATTTGTCAATATAGCATGGGAGAATGCCTTCAAGTTATTTTGCATTACCTTTGGCTTTCATGATCGATTATATCTTTCAAACTTAAATATTTTTCCTCTACTAAACTTATTTTGGATGAATGGTAAAATTTAGGCGGTCTGCAAGTCGGAGGGGGAATCAATTCTGACAATTGTTTGAGTTACATTGAGGAAGGAGCAAGCCATGTTATTGTGACATCTGTAAGTTCCATCTCTTCTCTCTTTCTTTGGGTTTTTCAATTTCTATGATAGGTAATCCTAATTAGTTATTTAGCTAGCCCTAGTTGGTTAAAGGGGTTAGGATGTGACCTAATAAAAAGGGACAGAGATACAGCGAAAATAAATAGGAGTCTGGAAATAAGTCAGAACTGGGAGAGTTGAATGCACTTTCAAATTAGCCCTGAGGAAGTACTCTGTATTCTAACCTCAAGGTCACATTGATCTAGAGACTTATGTCAATAATATTGACATTATTCTATTCTGTTCTTTCTCAATAACAGTTAGAACTATCATTTAATTCACATTAACATTTATCCATTGAGAAAACATGTCTTACTAAATGTATATAGACTATAGAGATAGGTTAACAACTCAAATTTTCTCACAAAATGTGTATAGATAGGTCTTAGTATTCAAACCTTCTTTGAAGATATATATATACTGCATTAGAAAAACAGTTTCCCTGAGTTTTTTTACTTCATTTATTTTATTTTAAATATAGACTTTGAAAATGAATACAAAGAAAAGAACATATATTTGTCCAGTGGCAAGAGAAGCACATTAATTTGCACTCTTCTCCAATCTAGATCTGTAACTACATAGCCTATCAATTACGTTTTTGGAAAAACATGTGGTATTCGATGATTAAAAAATATTCTATCCATGTATTTATTGATTCAATCTTTACAGTATGTATTCAACAATGGACAAATGGATCTTGAAAGGCTAAAAGATCTGGTTCGGATTGTTGGAAAAGAGAGACTTGTGTTGGATCTCAGTTGCAGAAAAAAGGTACAAATGGTTCTCTTTTTATTTGAAGATGAATTGTATTCAAGAAAAATGTTATGCATGAAGAAAATTGAAAGATGAAACATCTAAATAACCTAGAGCAATGCCATGAAATATAGTGTCGGGGGAGTAATCAGTAATCCAGAAATATTTTCACGTGTTCACAATTTGATACACGTGTTAGCGAAACAATTTTATGATGTCAAGGGTCCTAATACTTCAATGCATTTGACCATTTAAATGGACATTTCTTTTTAAGCACTTATCGTTTTCAGTGCTCAGGAAGGTAAATATGCAATTGTCACCGATAGATGGCAGAAGTTCAGTGATGTGTCACTCGATGCCGAAGTAATGCAATTTCTTGCCAACTTTGCTGATGAGTTTCTGGTTCATGGTGTTGATGTTGAAGGAAAGAAGTAAGTAACAACTAACAACTTTTGATGTCTGAAGATAATTGCATTCAAGGACAGAGATTCTTGTTATTAAATTAGTTTGGAGAGTGAGGAATCCATATTTGATAGAATAATTAATTAATAATCTACTCTCGAGAGAAATAGAAAAAAGTGTTATGTATGTAGCATGTTTTATTTCATATGATAGTGAAACATTTTCCCATGATTCATGCTATGCATAAAGAGCATGTTTCGGAATCAAACCTACACTAATATCATTTTGCTGTTTATTTGATCAACTAATTGATATAAAATAAACAAGCTACGTTTGAAAAGATCAGATTAGTGAAATATTTTTTCCATTTGGCATTTATTTATATCTATGTCTTGTTGAATCAACAGTTGGTTAAACAAAATGTCTATATTATGTGCTTCAATCGAAGTATAGTTTCAAATTATCTGCTCTGATAAATATTTCGAAATATTAATTAAAAATGCATCTAGCAATCATGACGGGTTTTGTTCAAGATTATTTAAAAATGTGAGTAACAAAACTCCATATGCATCCATTGAAATATTTCTGATGGTGGCTGGTTTCTTGTTGTAGGTTGGGGATTGATGAAGAGCTTGTAGCTCTGCTTGGCAAGCATTCACCGGTTGGTAGCCAACCCTTGATTTATTTTCAACTGTTAACTTTTATGTTGTCACAAAGTTTTCAATTTTCCTGAATATCATAGCATTCATAGGATCCTTATTCAATGATGATGCTTATATGCTCTGTTGTGTAGTAAATGTAAGAAAAGAACGTTTTACTGCTAGAATGATTATGACTATGGAATGTGTACCGCCAGTTAATAACATAAGTCATGAATCAGATTTCCACTTTATTTCTGTTTGGAAATCATGCAAAGTGTGCATAATACTGACACATTTTTATTTTGTCAGATTCCTGTGACGTATGCTGGTGGTGTTACCGAAATGACTGATTTAGAGAGGATAAAAACAGCTGGAATGGATAATGTGGATGTTACTGTGGGTAGCGCCTTGGACATTTTTGGAGGGAACTTGGCTTATAAAGATGTTGTAGCTTGGCATAACCAACAAAAGGTCCATGTGGCTTGAATAAGCATTGTGGAGATTTGTTGGGGGCAGAGGCGGATGAGATGAGCAAGAATTTGTTTAATTGTTTCTCTTAGTGTAACCCTGAATCAAGAATTTGTTTAATTGTTTCTCTTAGTGTAACCCTGAATCCGGTGATTTTTCTATCAATCTCTATGCGATTCCGGTATTTGCCTCAACCGCTAACTTGTCTGAGATTCTTATATGATTATCATCTGCTACTACACTTATTACATACTCAAGGCAAAAATGTTAGTGATGTACCTTTTTTGCATTTTTGGCTACACACTATTCTCAGTTTGTGTCAGGATAACAAGGTAGTTCCTCCAAATTTTTTGGTCCATAGCCTTGCATCATGATTCAGGAGCATGTGAAAATTTATCCTTATAATAACATACTATAAATCAAAACCTAAATGCATATGAAGTGCTAATGTCTTCTGCTGCTAATATCTTGTATTGGTTCCTTTGTTTTCACTTAATGACGCATTGACGTGTTGTTAGTTCCATCTATTACTAAAACTCTAGTCTCAACCTATTAGTTCGATTGTGATCGTGTGTTTTGTTAAATCTCATTGTTCAAACGAGAATGAGATACTCTAAAAAGCCTCTATTACTAGTTCAGTTGGATTATATTATTTTGATCAAATACGATTCATCAATTAGCCTTCATCTCATTTTTTTATACATATTTTTCTCAGTTTTCTACCATGTTGCAATTTGGATTTTGAACCTTTTCTCTTCGTGCAAACTGCCTACATATCTATGAATACATGCCATCTTATTAATCTTCCTTAATTGAGACATTAATTAACAAGATGGACATTAAGTTTGCACTCTAAAAGTTCTGAGCTTGGATTGATTTATTGGAGTTGAAATTAAGCATATTCTAACGTTGCTATCTTACTCTCCCAATCTAAATACATGTGAGACTTTCTCAGGTTAGCTACATGTCTGAATCAATCATCAATGATTACCATGGAACAAACATACTTATACAAATCAATAGTTAGAGTGATACAATATACTACGAGTTTCTCTCCCAACGATGTGTTTTTTAAATTTACGCAACAAATAATGAATAAATTTTTTATAGAATCGTAATCAAGATTTTTTATTTTATTTTATAAAAATGACCACATTAGAGAAAACCACGCAATATGCAAACAAGACAATTGAATGTGCTATACTTAGTCCTCAAAACATTATAAAATGACTTCTAAAGTGATGTGCATGTTTATATAACATGATAAAATTTGTAGAGAAATATATACAGAAAAGAGAATAAATATTATTTGGTATTTGTATGAGTGCGGAACCAGATTCCAGTTGTGGGAGGAGCCATAGAGTTTTTTTCATCCATATCAAATTATCAAATATATAAAACTACCGTGAGAATGTATTGATAACATGATTGATTCTACACAATATCAATATTTAACAAATGAAACATTATATCATTAAAAAGTGCAATAGAAAATCTGATATAGGTAATGTATGTATATAAATTTTAAGATCAATATTCACCTAGTTATCTTACCAATTATCTCCAATTTTATGAAAGTCTATATGTATATTTTTTCTTTCAATTAAATCTTATCAAGACAAATATTAATTCACGTGTCTTTTCTAAACTCCTATTTACTTACACATATGATTGCCATTATTTTCTCACATATCCATTTAGTTGTTGATTCCCATTAGCTCTAATTGCTTGCTCCCTTACCAAAATAAAAAATTAGTAGTACTTCCACTTCTAAATCATCAAAATCCTTGATAATTTTTGTAGAGTAATGCAGACTAATACACTTCTAAATCATCAAAGTCTTGGATACTTTTTGTCAAGGAATGCAGGTTATTGTTTACCACAATTGTAGTGGACAATGCCAGATAAGACTAATATAGTTATTGTTCACTATATTTAAGGGACTATTCTAATTCTTCTGTACCCATCAACCATAGAAGGAGGCCTAGCTAAAGCGTATTTCAAAACAAAAGTAGTTTAGTAAATTGACTAAATTTTTAGCAAAATTTATTTTTTAGAAGTTCTAGAACATAAAATTAATTATTAAATTAATGCAATCAATTTTGTGTGATATTTATTTTTTAATTGATAATAAAATTAATTGATGTAATATTTATGGAGATGGTGTTAGTTTCATATAAGATGTTATTAATTTTAGTTTTACGATTTGTAGAATATAAGACTATTTTATTATGTAAAAAGTGTGTTCTCACAGTTGTAAAATAAAAAAATACTAAAAAAATAAATGATGAATAATGACACATATTTCTTTTAATTTTCAAAATATTATCTGTACCTATTAAAAAAATTGTACATAATAATTTTTGTGTCACACTTACAACTCTATATGTTACAATATATATTTTATTGTGTCACTATAAAACATAATCATACATTTCAAAATTATAAATAATGTGTATATTTAGAGAATTTTTTATCAATACTCCTTTTTTGAGAAAAAAAATATTCAACTATCCTCTTTTAAAAACAATACATCAAAATATATTTTTTTTTTAAGTTATAAGTCGTCATTTGGAATGACGAATTTTTAAGGAAGTTCAAGTTACAAATGGCCTCACATAATTTTAAAAAAAAAATCAATTTTTTTTAATGTTTAATAGATAACAATTGAATTTTTTTTAAAAAAAAAAATCATATTGGAAGTCGCTATTTGAAATTTGAGTTTTCTTAAGAAGTCGCCATTCCAACTGAGGATTTATAATTTAAAAAAAAAACATTTTAATATATTATTTTCAAAAGAAATATTTTAATATTTTTTTTTCAAATATGAGTTATTTAAATAAAAAACTGTACATTTAAGTGAAAAAAAAAAGTGAGTATAAGAGAGATAAATACTTTTCAAAAGTATAAACTATACGAATTGTAGCTGTCATTTAAAATGGAAGAAGGAAATTTTAACTCGTTATATGGGATGTAAATGTTTTTTAAAATTAGGGCTGATGTATGTGTCATTAAACACAATTTAGGGTAGTTCTATATAATTTTTCCATCAATAAATGTAGATAATGATCCTTGTCTAAGTTCAATTCAAAAAAGTAATGAAACGTTAAAAAAAA
>JBBPBT010000629.1:2639394-2650160 GCA_037974875.1 Cicer bijugum | reverse complement strand
AAAAAAAGGTTTTTACCATGAAAATATGATTGTGCGATAAATCTAGTAACCATGAATGTCGTCGTGAGTACATAACATCAATATATTCATTGTCTAGTTTATTTTCCTTAATGACAAAAAAAGTCTCCTGTAATTTTATTTTTATGTATTTATTCATGTTGACTAAATAATAAATTTAGATCATCTTTTTTCTTCTTCTTCTTCTTCTAATTTTAAAAGAAGATAAACATTCAATCTATTTTTTATTTATTTTTATTTTTGTGTATACAATTTATTAAAATTATTGATTTGTCTATATTTCTCTAAACATGAGAGATAAAAAGAAAGAAAAAAAAAGGAGATGATCAAAATCCCTAAATAATAGCAAACTAAGAAAGTTGATACATTATTGTGATTATTAAAATTAGGGTTATCAATCTTCTTTTCACTTTTTATGATATCATAAGAATCGTCCTCGGAGACCAATTTAATAGAAAATGAAGGAACAAAACAATAGTGAGGGAGTTTCATTCATGAAGGAAGAGAACAACAACAATGAAGAATACAGGCTATGGATAACGATGATCACATGAGGGAGAAAATGAAGTTTGGGGATTTTGGGTTCATTTTCTACTTTTCTAAACATTACTTCATATTTAATATTTTTATTGTTGAGATTTAAGACCATAAAACTTCAAACATCACTCATAAGCTCAACTAATGTGTTGATCTGGTTCTATTGTTGATATTCGAATTTGTATAAAATGGAATTGAAACAAATGAAAAAATTTAAAAACAAGACACTATAGAATTGTTAACCTAGTTCAAACCAATGCTCCTACATATGAAGACATAATTCAAAAAAGTTACACTATTGATAAAGGATTACAGTAGTGTTAATTTACAAGTTTTTTCTCATATTTTCTGAGCTCCCATAATTTTCCCTCTTTTCTCTGCTGCAAGTGTGATGATTTATTCACATGATTTTATAGTTACAACTTAAAACTTCTTGTAACTATCGTAACATACACTAGAACTAACTAACATAACAACCACCAAGTTAGTTTGTCAACCTTTGAAGAGAGGTTGTTGTTGGGCCAATAAGCATTTGGCCCAATTGATTCACTATTTAGTTTAGCAAGGAAGGCTTACGATGTTTGTGCCAAAACATTCATCATTTAATATATTAAATAATATTATATAATTAAAATATTATTTATAAATTAATAATAATAAACATGTTGACATGGTCTATTTCTTGTTTCAAGTTACTATTGACATCTCAGTGCTACCTAATAAATGAGACAGTTACATCATCAAATTTACAGGGATAAAAAAATTCAATAAAATGTAAAATAATTGACTAAAAATATGGCATTTAGAATTGAGGGACAAAAAATGAAATTTGCACAAAATACAAAAATCAAATATGTATTTTAAGATGCATGAACTTTTATGTAAAAAAATAAAGTATAATTATATATTTAGTTTTGTATAGGTATAATTACGTTTGGAATTGAATTTTAATTGACTATGTATATTTAATTGATACTTAATAATGAGACAAGAATGAAAGAGAAATTTTAATTAATTGTAAAAATCACAATACTGTAGGTGTTTATGTTGAATATAAATAAAAAAATAAAAAAGGAAAGTAATGTCGATGTTAGTGGCGATAATTTACTTAACGTCAAATCCATGGCAATATTTTGCAATGGAGCATAGGACTCAACCTACCTATGCATGCATCTTCCACACAAAAAACAAACCAGTGAGTAGTCATTCCGAAAGAATGACAGCTGAAAGCACAACCTTGTATCATTATCATCTACATACATGTTCCTATATTTTCTACCAAACCAAGACAAACTAACTGCTCATGCCTAATTTCATAGTCAAACTAGATATCGAGTACTATGTATGCGTATGCGTATGCGTATGCATATGCATGCTTCGTGATATCACCTCCTTATTCAGATCACTCATATATATCAAATTACAAAACCAAAACAATTAACAAATACTCATATTTATTTCTAAAAGAAACTTCATATTTAAATTGATACCTAAGGCTCACGTGATAAAATATTTAAATACTTAAATTTGACTTATTACTTATTTTTTATGTCTGACTTGAAAGTTTAGTATAGTTTTGTTAATCAATTTAAAAATTTATTTCATATTAACAATTTTGAAAAATTTATTTAAACTAATAAATTAATTTTATATTGAAATTTAATATAATATTATATATAATACAACTTTATATTGACATCTTATTCATACTCTATTTTATAAGAATAAATTTGAATATGTAAATAATTGATATAAATTAATATATATAATTAAAAATTTAAATTAAATACCTTAATTTTTTCTAATATTTCTTTGCTTATATTTTACTCTAGAAATTCATATACATCCATCCAACAAATGAAAATAGACTAAGATTAACTTGACGAGACAATAATCATAATACCTTTTCTAATATTTCTTTCATTTACAGTAGTTATTACATTTAATATTTTGATATAAATTTTAAGAAATATATAAATAAAAAAATAAATAAAATTTTACTGAATAATTTTGATTAAGTATTCCCTCCTTTCTAATATTATAAATACCTTTTAGAAGAAGAAAAAATTATTGATCGCCACTACTCTCCGTCCATATTTGAAAGCAATTTATATCAGTTAAACAAGAAGTCACAGTCCTCCCTTTTTTTGAGTTGTGGAAAAAGTATAGTAATAGATGAATTAATTGAATTGAATAAAAATAAGGGGAAAATATACATGTGTGAAAGTAAAAAAAGACAATAAATATGACCCCTCGATTCAATCCAAACACATTGGTCCTTACTTTGCCGAAAATAACCCAAAATACTTGCAATTACTAACCCACCACCACCGCTTTCCAATCAAATACTTGTACACAAACCCTTTCTTTCTTTCTTTCTTTCTTTCTTTTTCTTCTTCTTGACTTTCAAACTTTGAATACTCTCTCTCTCTCTCTCTCTCTCTCTCTCTCCATCCCCCTATTTATTCCCACAACAACCTCATCCATTAGAATAATCCCACACTTATTATTTCTTCACCCTCTCATTTAATAACACTACAAGCAAACCATTTTTATTTTTCTCTTTCCCTTCTCCCATGGAATTGTGTTCAAACTAAGAGACAAACTCATCAGATCACACCCACCACCACTACTCTTTTCAAAACCCTAGCATTAACACTTTTTCTCTCTCTCTCTCTCTCTCTCTCTCTCTGCCATCTCTGAACCAACAAGATTCCTAATTAAGTCCCCAGCATGTATTCTTTTCCATGTTCCCTTTGCTTCTCATCCGGGGGAAATTTCCATCCACTTTAAAAAAAATATAACTTTTTTTTTTGTTGCTATATTCACACAAAACAAAAACTTTTTTTATTTTCACCTTCATTTCCCCTACTACTATTAATGCAAAAGTAGTTTAAGCAAAAATAAAAAAAGCTATAGCTATAATATTGCAGGG
Organism: Cicer bijugum; assembly: GCA_037974875.1. Classification (NCBI taxonomy): domain Eukaryota; kingdom Viridiplantae; phylum Streptophyta; class Magnoliopsida; order Fabales; family Fabaceae; genus Cicer; species Cicer bijugum. Next base: position 2,646,670 of record JBBPBT010000629.1, on the reverse strand, counting down.
GATGGGATACACGGTACTCTCTCTTTATTATCTTCACAATATTCCCTTTTTATTTATTTCTCTTTCCTTTCTTGTTTATCTTTCTCACAGGCGATTCTTGTTGCCTTTCTTCTATTTTTATATATTCCATATTTATTATTATAAACCTTTTCATCTTTCATTTTATTATGTTAATTGTTAAATAAAATTCTTAGTATCTATAATGATGATGAGAATATAATAATAACTTTATACTTATGTAAACATACATAGTACATGAATATAATGATAAAGAGATTTAATTATTGATTATTGTTATTATAGAGGGTAGGTGAAAGAGGCTATATAAGAAGATGTTTGCATGTTGTTATGTTAAGTTGAGTTGAGACCAAAAAACAAAAGAGTAGAAAACAAAAAGGGCTAGATGGCTGCTTTCTAGATTGTTTTCTCATTTGGTTGGTTGTTTTTTGATATCTAGCAGCTTTGATCAGTTCATTCATTCATAATCATAATCATCATCATCATGGCCTCTTCTAATAGACACTGGCCAAGCATGTTTAAGTCTAAGCCTGCCTGCAACCCTCATCACCAATGGCAACATGACATCAACTCCTCTCTCATCTCTTCTGCTTGTCATAGAACCCCTTACTCTTCAGGTAATAATCAACTCCTCAAACCTAAAATATCACCTAAATCTCATAACACCATATTTATAAAACTATTATTATTAACATTTTCAAAGTTTATTTTACAGCATATATATACATCCACTTGTTAATATAAATAATATATTTTTTTACATAAAATATTGGCAGAGATCATCCTTATTTTCAATTTGTAACAAGTTACTGACTATTTATCATCCAAGGATTAGTTGAGGGATTTTTCCAAAGATGGAAGAGTTCCATTCTTGCTACTAACATCTGACTATTAAAAAGTTAGACTAAATTGTTGACAATTTTTTGTTTTAAATGTTAATGGAAGAAGGTTGTGAGGAGAGGAGTCCAGAGCCAAAACCAAGGTGGAATCCAAAACCAGAACAAATCAGAATATTGGAAGCAATATTCAACTCAGGTATGGTGAATCCACCAAGAGATGAAATAAGGAAGATAAGAGCACAGTTACAAGAGTATGGTCAAGTTGGTGATGCCAATGTTTTCTATTGGTTCCAAAACCGCAAATCAAGAAGCAAACATAAGCTTCGCCATCTTCAAAACCAAAACTCATCAAAGAATCAACAAAATATTCTAAACCAAGAACCACCAACACAACAACAAAACCCTAATCCTATTTCATCATCACTTCCTCAAATCACTCCACCTTCATCTTCATCATCTTCCTCTGAGAAATCACCACCAAAAGAAATAATACCATCCAAAGTTTTTTCTCTTGGATTCTCTAACATCAATGATGTTGTGCCAAATTCTCCAACTACCTCTGTGAACCAAACATATCTTCATTCTCAAAATGAAACAACTCTTCTTCCACCACCACCACCACCACAACAACAACAACAAGTAGCTTCTGCAACAAATGAAACTAATTTCTTCTTTCCAATGCAACATCATGGACAAGGAATAGTGCTACCTAACAATGTTGTTACATCACAAGGGTTTTGTTTCTCTGAACTCTCTAACATGGTTCATGCTCAACCACACAACACTAGTCATTGCACTAGTTTTCTACTTAGTGAAATCATGAACCATGGTGCTAATTCCTCAAAGAAAGATCAAGATCAGGATAATAAGTCTGTTAAAATAATGCAACAAATTCCACACTTTAACCTTTGTTTCACTCCCACAACTAGTACTACTACTGTTGTACCTCCTACTACTTCCTCCACCATCACTGTTCCATCCCCCATCATTTCTCATGCTCAAGGTATTCATTTCTACATGCTAATCTTTCTATTTATCATTTAACTATTTTTAAAAAGTTCTTTGTCCTAACAATACATGTCTAAAGTGCAAGAGCAAAAACACAAGATCTTTATATATTTTTAAAAGTGAAATTAATGATATTTTATAATTAGCTTACACACATATATGTGTTGTGTATGTGTGTATTTTTTATTTCTTTTTTGCACCGCCTTATAGAACCTAAGAACATATAGTTTTTGAAATAAAAATGGTAATGTATGTGAAAGTAAGAATTAAGGGAATAGGGCAAGAGTAATGTGAATGGGAGAGAGGTGGGTAGAGTACCATAGTTTTAGGGTCACGTGTGCATGGCATTATTGGGTTAAATATAGGCTTTAGTTTTTGTTTGACTTTTGATATAGTTAGTAATTAAGGTGGTAAATATTTACATGAGAAATGATTGAGTGTATCTCAGGGCATGGAGAAACAGGTGTTACAGCAGCAAGATCAATGGTGTTCATTAACGATGTTGCATTTGAGGTAGCATCTGGACCTTTCAACGTTCGTGAAGCATTTGGTGATGAAGCTGTACTCATCCATGCCACTGGTCAACCTGTTTTAACTAACCAATGGGGTGTCACTCTCCAATCACTCCACCATGGTGCATGTTACTATCTGGTGCGCACGTAACACACACATTTTATTACTTTTTTCTTATTAGATTATTAAGCTTACGTTATTTATTTTATGATTTTTTGTTGTTGTTGTTGCAGATATAGAAAAAAAGAAAGGTGAAGGAAAGGTGATTGAGTAAAATGAGGCTTTATTATATATTATTTATATATGGTGTGTTTTTATATTTTGATGAGTTTGTGGTTTGTTCTTTTTGTTATGTTTTATTACCGTACGTGTGTGTTGCTGCTATTAAGATTATTGAATAGGGGTTTGTAGACAGACACTGCTCATGAGTATGAATGACTTCAGATGGATCGATCTATATGTTATGTTCCAATCCAAGTATGGATATAATCATCACTTTGTTGACCTAAAATACTTAAGTATGTAACTTTTATTTTTCTCCTATGTTTGTTTCAACTGAACTATGTTACTCTATGTTACTATGTTAAATGTTATGATATGAAGGTTATTAGTTATGGATGTGTTTCTACTACTATTCCAATAATATACTACTACCTTCTTAATTATAAGTCCTCATTAAATAAATTGTGTCCTTAATTATAAATTCTTTTTCAATTTATCAAATGTATTTATTGTTATTTTCTTAAACACGTCTTTTATTAATTCTACAAAGAAAAAAAATTAGATAGGGTTGTATACAAAGCAAGGTAGTAAGTCAGTATTCTAGTTGTTATTGAATTACAAGTTTGAATTTTGACAACATTGAAGCGCCATTGAAATGAGTAAATTCAATAAAAAAAAAAATCACATTCAAGTTGTTTTGTTTCACAATACTACTATTACACCATATGGTGAGAAGCGGTGAATATTTCAAAATAGTATAGTGATAGTGGTAGTGGAAAGATTGGTAAAAATTAAAATAAATAGTAATTAATAATATCTTGATAAAATTATCAAGCTGATAATTTTTTGTAATTTATTTGTTTCAATCTAGTAATTATACATCATTTATTTTTTATGATGAAGGAAAATAATTCTATATCAATTTGAAAAAATCTAAATTTAATTATGAAAAATTATTTGAAAAAGGAGGTAAAAAAGTGAATTTATTAATTAAATTACACTATATATTGTTAAAAAAAAATAGTTTATACTATTTTGATCCTAGTTAATTGAATTGAATTTAAATATTTCATACCAAAAAATACTGAAGGATCGTTACTATTGAAATTACAGTATTAATTATTGTGGTTCATAACATAAAAAAAAAAAATTATTACAACAACACCATTTTTGCATTTTGTGCTACTACTATAAATGTTTATTACATACAACACCAATTTTGAGTTGAATTAAATTACAAGTTATCTGATTTTATGTGGTTTGTTTGATCAAAAAAGATCCCAAGCTCTCAATGTGTATGGCATTTAAAAGTGTATGTTTTTAATACAAATCAGAAAGGTCTGACCCGAAACGGAATGGTACCAACGTTTTCACACAAACATCCAAAATTTGTCTTCATCTCATCAAAGTAAAGTAAGTAAAAACACTGTATACTTCTGAATCTCATTCTAATAAAATAGTATATCTCAAAATAAATAATAAAATTCACAATTTTTAATATAATTTAATATTATTCTTCATAATTATCATATACATAATTTTTTAAAATTATGATGAATAATTTAATAAATATAATTTTTCATTTTTTAATTATTATATTTTTAATATGTATGAAGAGGAAATATGTGTTGAACACAATTCAAATTCAAGTTGAATCACTAATCCTTTCCAATAAATAATAAAAAAATTGAAAAAAGAATAGGAGATCTAGTTGATGCATCTATATATCTATCTAGCAATTCATTCATTTCATGATATCACAGGTATACAGTTACAGATAGGTTTGTTTACGTGTTGTTTTATAACAACAGTGTTTCTTTTCTCTCATCATGATTTGACACTTTGATTTCGATTTGTCAAGTAGACCTACTTCAGTTATTCAATTATTATATCACCAGTACACTGAAATAATACACCTTTTTTTGTTATTTTTATCTTCTAATTATTACTCCAAATCTTTGTTTATGCTATGTCACACTCGAAACATATATACCTTTTTGTTTTCTCTCCTATCTTTTATGCTATGTCACTCACACGCTAAACATCTATTAACTTTTTTCTTTCTGCATGAACCATCACATACAATATGTGAATGATATGTATGATCACAAAAATATATATAATCATGACCATGACGAATTTTGATGATACTTCAATCTTTGCAAACTCATATGATATGATGTGAATGGTATTTTCTTTCATTTGGTTGATAGATGGAAGCTTTGTTGAGGGAATATATAAAAAGCATGTATGTCTTAGTCATAAAGTGTTTGTGACTTTTTGGTTTTCATTGATTGGAGGTAGATTCGTCTGTCTTCATATCATCATCCCCACAATCCTCATTTTCACATTTATTAGGAGAAATTATTGAGTTTTAAGTATGATTTGTTTTAACTTAAGACCATAATAATTAAAGTGTAATCTAAGGATAAATTTCATCGTCTATCTATATATTCAATGAGACCCTAGCAACCAACCGTAGTAACTAATTTATGAGCGGAAATAATTTTTTTTATTTGAGTTGAATTAGTATTTTTTTAAGTTACATTCGAGATTAAAAAAAAAATCTTAAAGAAATGAAACTCTTAAAATATGTCTAAGTCTAGGTCTCTTAAAAAGTTAGTAAATAAAAACTAAAAATAAATGAAATCGAAATTCATATAACTAATAAGAAATGTAAAACTCATGACTTTTTTTAAAGAATATTGACGTAAATATTTTTTTTTTTGAATAATATAATAAAAGAGAAATCTCTCACTTCTTAAATATATTATCTATGTATAATAAACTCTAACTAATTAGAGTAGTGATAAACCAATGGAACAACTTACAAATATTAGAATAATAAATAATATTTCTAAAATTATTATTAGTTTGACTCCAACTCATAATAAGACTTCGAATCTCAAAATGCAAAATACTATACCACCCTACATACCCAAAGGTAAAATTATCATTTTGTCGTCGAACTAAATCTCTAAACTTAACAACACATAGTTTTATAATTAATGAGTCTTATTTGTAAGTTAAAATTTATTAAAGAGACTATAAATAGTATTCCAACTCTTATACCAAAATCTTTTCAGACTTAAAATTATTACAGAAAAATTCTACACATCTTTTATAAAAGACAGTAGAGCTCTTATAAAATCATATAATAAAAATCGGAAAGAAAGAAAAATCAATAAAATGTATCTTGATTTATAATAAGTTGTAGTATTTATAATATTATTATTAAAATAAAAATTTCTATGTATATATATACAAATTATCTTAGAAAGTTAGTTTAGTAGCCTTGTATAACCATTTTCTCTCTTGTAATGTAATGCATTTTCCCTTGTCTATATTCTATCACCAAAAAGTGGTACCTTGCATAGAGTAAATTCGGAATAATATATCGATTTTTGTAGTTTCTCTTTGGAATTAAGTAAATAGTAGAAGCCTTAATCTTCTTTTCTCTTTATGCCCTTCCTTTACTTGCAACAGTTCGTGTTGCTACGGATAACAAACCAATGAAATTGAAAGAGGGCGATTGAAAACATTGTTCATGAAAATTTTATGTAGTTTGTTATGGTCGATTATTGAGGCATATTTCTAAACCGTATTTAATCTTATATATACTTGAATTTATTTATACATCAACGTATATAGTTTTTAGACGATGAATCACATCAATTGCAAATGTGAAAAAAAATTTATACACATAAAAATTAAACTTTTTTTTTTTAATTTATATTTTGTTATCAAAACAGTATACACGGGCAACTATGAAATGTTTTTCTCTCAAAATAGGAAGAAAACGGTTGTTGGAATGAGTCAAAGATTCTTTGAGGGTAAAGAAGCACAAAAATTTGAATGTATTGTAATGTATTTCGATATGATCAAGTAGAATTATTTTCAACCTTAGAATAAATTAAAAGTTGAAGTTAAAATTTAGATTTTGTTTTAAAACCGATTAATTTATATAAAAAATTCACTTTTAACAAAACAAAACAAAATTTTATTATTTAAAATTATTTTTCTTCACTGTAAAATTCAACATCCAACAAACACTTAATAAAAACACTAAAATATCCTTACTATGTGTCTCCATTTTGTCCATCATTATCTATTTACTCTTTATTTATTTATTTGTTTTTTTTAAATAAAATAAATATAATAGCTCGAGGCATTCGACCCATGACTTAGTTTTAGGCCCAATTACAAATCCGTCTCTAATCCTACAACAAGGAGGAATCTATTTCTTAACTCAACACCTAATATTTTCATCCTACAAATTTATTAAAATTACAAAATTCCAATTACACTTCTATCATAATTTATGGTTAATTTTCTGTAATTGTTGGGACCAGTCCAATCTAATCAGGAGGATTATACAATGCACTCATGAAAATATAATTTTATACTTTTAATCATGTATAATAAGTTTTCAAATTAATAGTTTCAGAAGTTTTAAATTTTTTATATAAGAATTATATTTTAAAAATTTAGAAAGTTTTATAAGTTTTCAGATTTGGAAAATTTTAAAAGTTTTCAAATCTTAAATTTTCAAAATGTAATTCTTATTTTGAAATATGGATTACATTTCGAAAATTTAGAAAATTTTAAAAATTTCCAAATATAAAAAGTTTCAAAATTTTCTAAATATGAAAAGTTTCAAAATTTTCTTATTTCGA
>JBBPBT010000629.1:2605273-2638847 GCA_037974875.1 Cicer bijugum | reverse complement strand
TTTCAATTGACTGTTTTGTACAACACTATCAATTAATTTCTTTTTTTTTTTTACAAGATTATCAATTAACTTATCACCAATCCACTATAAAATCATTTACTACTGGTTATCATATCCATCATTCAGTATTTTTTACCAAACAGAATTAAATATTGGTTTTTCAAAAAAAAAAATTGGATTTGGCAGTGTAGTCAATAGAAAAGAACGGAAAAATGTATATTATTATTATTTAATTTGGCAGAAAAAATGTATAGTATTATTATTATTTAAAAAGGGAAAGGAGAAATTGTTTGTCATTTTAGGTCATGATTGCCATTTGCAACCATTCCCCAAAACAAAACAATTTGCCAACTAAAAACCTCTTCCCACATAACATTGCTGTTTCATTCAATTATTAGCTTCTCTCTCTCTCGTTGTTTTTTTTTTCTTCTTCTTATTACGTTATTATTCCAAATCTGGAAAAACAAAAACAATGTTTCTTTGATTATTATTAATACATTCAAATCTCATCAAACCATTTGAATCTCATACATAACAAACTCATCAAAATCTTTTGTTTTTCTTCATCCAATCTTTGATTCTCTCTCTAGCCAAACACCACATAGAAAAAAAGGGTGTGTGTGGGGGCAAATGGGGGCATACAGAGCTGATGATGATTATGATTATCTGTTCAAGGTTGTTCTGATTGGTGATTCTGGTGTTGGAAAATCCAACCTTTTGTCTAGATTCACCAAGAATGAATTTAGCCTTGAATCAAAATCCACCATTGGTGTTGAATTTGCAACCAGAAGCATTAGGGTTGATGATAAGGTTGTCAAGGCTCAGATTTGGGATACTGCTGGCCAGGAAAGGTTAGCATTTTTTTCTTAATCTATATTGTTATCTCTTTCATGCTTAGATTTTGTTTATTGCATTTTGATTAGGTAGTTTAGTAGCCATTGTTCAATGTGATTTTTTTTTGGATTTTTTTCTTCTTATGTATTAATGTCCTTGATTTGATTGTGATGTGTATGAGGCTTTTCTGCACCCTTAGCTTAGAAGATGCATTACAAGCTTTTATGCATTGTTATTTGTCACCCTTGTGTTTGGAAAAGGGAAAATGTTAACATTAGGTGTCGGATGTCAATTTGTGTGTCCACCAAACATTCTCTTTGGAATTTGATTATAATTATTGTATGACAGAAATTTGACTTGTGTTTTCTGCTGTCATTGTGTTTCAGTATTATTTGTGGACCTCAATTCCTCAATGCATTTCTTGTTTCAAATTGACTTATAGATCCTAGCATTTATGCATTTATTTCTTGTTGACTATGGAATTCACATACACAGATTGTTCTTTTGTCGTGTTCTATTGCATCTTTTAAAAGGTCGTTGAAGTTGCTGGTAACAATCTTTGAAGCTATTACTTGGCTAGTCTTGCTTGCCAAGGTTACTAATGTCTTCAGTTTGTAACATGTAATATTAATATGCTCCCTTTTGATGGTATGGTTTACACTTATTTGACTGGAGCTTGAATTTGGCTTGTTAGCTGTTATATTAAAATGCCTTGCCTTAAAGATTATAGTTGTAATAATTTGAAGTCTTGTGTTGCTAAATCTGTGAAGATTTCCCTCCTCATATCATGGTTGATGTATGGAAAATCTTAATATAGTTGTAGCATCATGATGAACATTTAGGAATTAGGATTCCTCGATAATTGTTTGATCATATGCTATGTTAGTACTAAGAAATCGAAAAGGTTAAATCATGACTGGAGCTAGTATTGCTCTAATTACTATAACAAAGCCTCCCTTGGTAGGTAAGGTGTTATTATCATTACTGATCATTAATGTCTGAACTTTGTTGTATGAGGCCTATAGTTGAATGTCAGACGAATGTGGATATTCTGTAATGGAACTTGATAGCCTTGTTGATTAATAATCCCAGCAAAAAATTTCGCCAAATTTTGTCTTCCATATGATTAATTATTTTCAATGCTGTATTTTATTTACTTGACATGTTTGATACATCTTAGTTTGCTTTTTTCTAAAGGTACCGAGCAATTACAAGTGCATATTATAGAGGAGCTGTTGGTGCTTTACTAGTGTATGATGTTACGCGCCATGTTACATTTGAAAATGTTGAGAGATGGTTGAAGGAGCTGAGAGACCACACAGATGCCAACATTGTGGTGATGCTTGTTGGGAACAAAGCAGACTTGCGTCATTTGCGAGCAGTTTCAACTGAAGATGCAACGGCTTTTGCTGAAAGAGAGAACACATTTTTCATGGAAACTTCTGCCCTCGAGTCCATGAATGTCGAAAATGCCTTCACTGAAGTGCTGACGCAGATCTACCGTGTTGTGAGCAAGAAAGCCCTTGAGATTGGTGATGATCCAGCAGCACTACCAAAAGGACAGACAATTGATGTTGGATCTCGGGATGATGTATCGGCTGTGAAGAAATCTGGATGTTGCTCTGCTTGAGTTTACAGTAAAAGTTTCTGTATTTTTACTGGAAACCTATGCCTTGTTTATACCGATGTAGAGATCAGTCTTACGCCCTTACAGCGTGAAAATGATTGTCTAAACTCTAAAGAGCACCACTCTGAGCTTTCGGCGTAGAAAAATTTGTTCAATATTAGTTAGATGTTTAGGAAACAAGCACTTTCATTTTGTTTTGTTCAATTCTCTGTTGAAGAAGTTCATTTATCTAATTTCAGGTTTATTGAATATTTACGCTGACTCGGTTTGGATTAGTTTGTTCTTTGTTGTATATCAGCATTTTTAGCTGAGATAAGTATTTGGTTGGGAAAAGTAAGTGAGTTTTTCAAAAAGTTGAGGTACAAAAGTCAATTTCAACATATGCGGAAATTAAAAGATTAATCCTTAGTGTAACATCATTTTAATTTTTCTTGTTTTACACGTATTTGCTGGAAAAAGTATTTGCTGAAAGTTATAAATTATTTCAAAGGCTTCTTCATTTTGTTTGTTCTTGTCTAAGCATCATATTCTTACCATGTAATTTTTTATTTTTATTTTTCTTGTTTTACATTACATGAATGTGGAAGCAGTAATTTGTTTTTTGTTTTTTTCATGGTATATTGACATGAGAGTGAAGTCAGATTTTAGAACTTAGATTTGTTACTTAACTCAATTTTCTATTTATAGGAATAAAACAACATATTCTTAAAAGTAACTCCAAAAACAGAAGATTTATGTTTATATTATGAGGAAAAAAAAAAATTTCTGTTGTATTCAAAAGCTTGGTACCGATGGTTGTCAATTCAGTTTAGTACCGAACGTGAAACGAAACTAAACTAGATCATAATCACTCATAAATTGCATGTTGTGACAAAGCTTTTGCATACATATCTACATACTTGTCTCGCAAGTTGCAACCACATCAAAGCAGCTACAAGAACTAATATAAGAAAAACGACTTTGTAACAACTGTGTCACGGAAAGCGATTACGAACAATAAGAGCTTATTTATCTCGATAATATGCTCTCTATCTTCATTTTTATTTACAAAAATACAATTTTCATATAAATTCATATAAACAGTGAAAACAACTTTTATTGTAATTACAATTTTCTGTACAAAACTTAAAAAGCAAAAAACACAGTGAATATAAAGTATAGCATCTTGTAACTACAAGTGATATCAGAATAAAAACATAGTATTTCGTTTTCTCAATACAAAAAGGCCTTAAACTTCCATAGATCCATTGCAATCAAGGTGACCCTTCACTTCAGGCTTCAGGGCACTGTCACCAAAAATCAGCTCTTATGCGACTTCATTCCAATTTGGCAGTCGCCTGCAGTTTAATTAAAGGAATAAATAAAGACAAACAAACATGAATGATATAGTAAGATGAACTCAAACCAATTCTTCTGACAATTTTCCACTACTTAGTCATCATTGTTTTATCAATCTAAACTTATTCACTATACTATATTCCAGGCTTCTAACCTGAATTTGACAATCATTTTCAATTAGACTGTAAATACATTAAATTAAATTTATAAGTACATTTGGTTTGGCTAAAGTATGGAAGGCCAAGTAAACAAAAAGTAATTTGAAAGAGAACTTTGACACAACAGTTGGAGCTGTTCCGTGGCGGAGCTTCCTAAGGATAGGTGGGAGCCATGACATTCCTTATGTTATATATATATATAGTGTCAAAACTGAGGATTCGAACCATGGAAAAACGGTTGTGCCAACATTCATTTTGTAAGATAATTGCTATAAATAGTTTTATTATATGTATGTATCTTCTTGGCCCTCGTAAAATTATGTCAAACTCCGCCACTAGAGCTGTTGTTATGTGACGAGTGAGTCACAAATTGAAGTTGTGAAATCAGTCTCTTGAAAATACAAGGATGCCTACAATAGATTTGAAATTTGAGTTATCACGTTATCGTGATTTGTTTCCCTATTTAATTAGAATTAGAATTTGGAGTCTTGTAATAGTATAAATAGCGGTTAGGGTATAGTCTTTTTGTATCAAATTAGAATCATCAATCATATCAAATAGCGGTTATTATTTTCTCGACCTTTTTTTTTCTATTAAAACCCTAAATTGCAACAACATAGAAAGTCAATGACGCACAGATATGCTAAGTGACTTCAAATACCCATATGGTATATTGATCATAAAACGGATGACCCTTGTTACATGAAATTAAAAAATAAACAAATGAAAACAAGAGCTATACCTAGAAACGTTCCAATTCCACTTAACATAAGAATGCAACAAAACAAGCAATATGCAGCCAGCCCAAGGCTCCCAGCAAATAAATTTAATACGATGAAACATTACACTTGGTAACTGATTAACTCCCTATAACACGGGATAAGAAAAGAACCAAAACTACTTGTATGCAATAAACCCAACACAGGAAGTTGAGAAGATTTCAAAAGGCCACGGTCACACACATGGCATACTGCATCATTTAATTAACGCATCAAAAGGAATAACAATTATACATTCCAGAAAAATAACGAGCAATGCTAGGTTGGAGTGGAATGGGGGATAGGATGGAAGTGTTTAGCCATTACTATGCTATGTCACAATCATTTCTTTAGCCGCCCATTTAGGTTCCAACCAAGCATAGCCTAAGCATGCAGCTCTCCAAGAGTATTTCTATATAATGATGTTATGGTGTTTGTAGTAGTATCAAAAGGTTAGGCTTATAATAGACTCACAATTGAACCAACCTTTTCCTAGTTTACCCTATTTTACATATATAAACAAAAATCACATTATATAATTGAATTTCAACATCAAGAGAAACCATATTAGCCTTGAGGCTTTAAATAGAACCCTTCATAACTCACAAGCCATGTGAGAAGTTCCAAATACAAAATCTAACAACAATAGATAATAACACCAAAGGAAGTAAAACAACAGTTACACACCCATAAAAAAGCAGACACTTTTTCATCTTCAACTTCTTCATATTCATTAGTTCCAACAAACAAACCTACTTCACAATCTCACTTTCTCTAACATTTACCAGAAGCTGTTTTATCACCCAGTGATCCATCTATACATAAAATTCAATGACCGAAACATACAAAAATGCAAATTTTAACAGTTTTTCAGACACCCAACAACCCAATTCAAGACCTGTCTATAACTACGGATAACAATTTAAAATAAAAATAAAAAAAACCCAAAAAAGGAGAAGAATGAAACTGACCCAGAAGAAGAGAATGAAGCAGCGGGAAGAGAACAGTAGAAAAATTGCATCAATGGGGTTGGGAAGGTTTGTCCTTGTTATCACCATGAGAGGAAGAAGGGTTGTTATTGTTGGAGTTGAAAGAGGGTATGGGGTTTTCGCCTTTGATAAACCAACCAAGGGCAAAGAAAGCAGTTCCAGCAAGAATGGCAGTTCCCCAAGCGTGAGAGTACCATTTACTGTACTGTCTGATTGCGTATTTCCATTGATCTCTCAGAGTTGCGGCATCGGGAATCGATGTTTCTGGTGGGTTGATATGGCTCTTGTGGGTTGAATATTTGGTTGAGCCATGATCGCCATGGGAGGAGGAAGAAGAAAATGGTGGAAGAGGGATTTTGGTTTTGTTTTTGGCGTTAGTCTCACTCTCACTCATGCTGGAAATGGAAATGGAAATGGAAGCAACTCTGCACTGCACCGATTCTTTGCTTTTTCTGTGAGACTCACTTCATATGCAAATTACAATCACAGCCTTATCAAAGATTGAAAATAATATATATGTATATTTGATGAGAAAATAAAACTTTTAAAATTATATAAAAATAATCGGTCACAACAAAATTGGTGTTCGGCTGTCCAAATGAAACTAGACTCACTCTTATAATCAATGTCTTGGAGTTTAAGTTTTGTTAATGTAAAAAAGTAACATATTTGAAATGAGATTTTATTAAAGATTGAGAATCATTAGAGATTAATTTTTTTTATAAAAGTTGATGAATATTTCACATCAATAAGATGATTAAAAGAAACATTTGTGTTTATTAATTTTAGAATTTTATACAGTATTTAAAAATTTAAAACTTTTTTTTTATATAAAAAGAAAATAAAAGAAAACTCCAAACATCGACTATAGAATAACTGGTTTCTTTTAAGTCTTTATTAAGAAGTAAATTAGTATTAACAAGAGGAATACTCAACATAACTTGAGATAAATCTACATCATAACCTCTAAACGCTAGTGTGTCAACATGAAAGTTTGCTTCTCGATAAAAGTGATTAACTTGATTAGTCCAACTTAAGAGGTGAATAAGAGAACAATGTTGAAAATAAAAATCGAGAGTATATCAGATTTTGAATCTTCACACTCGTGCTTTATTATGTAGGTGCAAATAAAATCATTAATTTATTTGTTTGTCATTAATATTATTATTGTAAACCTGTAAAGTGAGTTAATTATTGTTGAATAGGATTCTCATTCAAGTATTTAGAGTCAAATTGTGATGAGTTGTTGTTTATGAAGAAATAAGAGAAAATAAATATATCTATTCTGTCTTTTGAAATTTCAATGTTCAAATTCCAATATATTACAAACAATTCAAAAATTCACAAGAATATTTTCATGACTAAAGTACAATCTTGAATACATTTTTCTACTTCTATTCAGGCAAATCCATTGTTGATGTTAACAATACACTTCCCATTCTATGAAAACCAATCAACTTGGGTTGAAACCTCATCATTTTTTACAGAGAATGAATTTTTGTAAAGCACAACCTATGGAAACATAAGGATGGAAACTCATTGAGGTTCTACCCTTATTGATGGAAAGATTCCACTATATTCAAATTCATCGTCATTCACATAAGGATGTTTGGCATCCCCTACACCTGCTTCCTCATAAGTTTCTGTTGTTGAAGCTGATTCAGAATTTGGGTTCACTCCAACAAGCTCAATTATGCTCTCAATCTCTTTCGCAGCCTCAGACATTGTAGGCCTATCAGCTGCATATTCTTTGACACACCTCAATGCAAGTTCCACATACCTTTCTAAACCTTTTGGTCTTGTCCCTATGAGTATACTTTGATCTAGAATGGAATGAAGGTTGTATAATTCTTTTGATGTATCCATTACTCTCATTACTTCTCTTACAATATATTTTCCTTGCTCTATTGGCTTTCTTGCTGTTGCTAGTTCCAGCATTAGCACACCAAAGCTATATACATCACTCTTTTCAGTCAATTGTTGGGTCATGTAATATTCAGGATCCAAGTATCCCTAGATAGAATAAAATGAAACATATTTTCATTAGCTACCATTTGTAAAAATATGATTTACTTCAGCTTTATAAAAGAGAAACTTTGTTCAACAACTTTAAGGCTCTTTTTAATCCAAGCAATTCATAGAAAAAGGTTGAAATTATGTTTGCTTGCCTTGCAAGTATCCTCAAAACTACATAATTTTTTCTTAGAGATACTAGTTTGATTGCATAGCAGAATAGCAAAAGCTGATTTCATGTGTTCAAAGTTTTAAAAGTGAAATGTATATAATACAAACCATTGTCCCTTTGACTTGAGTAGTAACATGGCCCCTTTCACTATCAACAAGAAGTTTGGAGAGACCAAAATCAGCAACTTTTGCAATGAGGTGATTATCAAGTAGGATATTGCTTGACTTTATGTCTCTGTGTATGATTGGTGGGTTAGCAAGTTCATGTAGATAGGTCAGACCCCTGGCGGCACCCAATGTAACTTTGAGCCTCCTTATCCAGTCCATCCAGATCCCAGACTTTCCTGCAGTGACAGAGTCAAATAAAGAAAACTAATTAACAAATGTGCTTGACATAGGCAACTTGCAGATTTTTGCTTTATTAGGCAGGTCCTTGAACTGCTTTCTGTAAAAGCTTATCAAAATTTGAGTCTATGAAGAGTGTTGAAGAAATTGAAGTACCTGAAAGACTATCCATTAAAGTGCCATTTGGAACATACTCATAGACCAGCATCTGTTCGCCTTTCTCGTAACAGAATCCGACAAGACTAACGAGATTCTTATGATGAACCCTTGATAGAAGTTCAATCTCAGTTTTAAACTCAACAGCTCCCTGCATAGATTCTTTTCCAGCTCTTTTGATTGCAACCAATTCGCCGCCAGGAAGAGCACCTTGGTAAACCTTGTAAATGAGGAGGACTAATTAGATTTTCCAGTAAACAAAAAGAGAATAATTTCGGAAAATACTTTTGGTGGATGTTTCTATGAAGTTCTTTACATATGAAAAGACATTAAGTGAAGGCAGTGGTGGAATGTGATGGAAAGGATACCACCGATCCAAGCATAAGCTTTTTTTCATCCACCAATCCAAACATGTCCTTAGGAACGTTAAGGGAATATGGTGTTCCGGAATAGAGAAAGGAAAAGGGTAGTCGTATGAAGTTATTAATAAAAACCTGTCCATAGCCTCCTGATCCAATAGTGTTGGCTTCTGCAAAATTGTTGGTGTATTTCCTTATCTCATCAAAAGAAAACCATCTTGCTCCTTTCAACTGAGGAGCAGCTCCACTACTCTTGTTCTGTTCCCAGTTTACTGCATTATATTAAAACGACATTGAACCAATTAAAAAAACACTAGCTGAAAAATCCCTTGTTAAGTACAAATTAGGCCAAGTTTGGAGTAATAATTTCTAACCGAAAGGGTTCCCCTCGGAAGATCTTGTTGCTCTTCTTTTTTGGCGAACGACATACATCACTGCAAGAACTGCCAGTACAAGAAAGACCAACACAGCAAGTACTGCACCAACTATAGCCCCAGTATGTGATGACTTTGATCCTTTAGGTTCTCCTGAGTGACATAAAAATGACAGTCAGAGAGGAGAAATAATACAGAACACACAAATAAATAATTCAGCATTTGTAGTTCATAATGAAACACTGAAAGTCACCTCCATAATATTCATAGTTAGCACCAATGAAGAAGTAAGGGGAGAAAAATTCCGGAGGCTTGTAAATTTGGTTACTAAGCACAAAAGCAGTAGTTGAAACTCCAGTTGAATTGAAACGGTCGGTTTGAGACGGGAAGATATTAAGAGTCAGTTGAAAATTATCAGTAGATGAAATCTTGATAGGATTACTAAGAGAAACTGAATCCACCGGAATTTTTTGTTTTCGCAAAGTATCCATCAGCGACTGCTCAATTTCCTTGTAGTAACTTGTGTTACTATAGTTTGAGAAACTAAAAGCTCTGGATGATAGATTTCCAATATAAGGAAATGCACATTTACAGTTGGGGCTGGCAATCTGATTGTCACTGCATGAAGGAGGTGAGCAACCATTTGTTGGTGTTGAATATGAGGGAATGGTTTGGGGAATTTTGCAGTAACTCTTTTCAGAAGCTCCATTTTCAAGACAAATTTTGTTTTGAGCCAGTCTGCAAAGACATTAGATAACTTTCTCAGAAGAAAAGCCAATGTCTAGTAGTTTGAGTCCATGCAAATATCTGTAGATTTTATTTTATTTTTTTAAAAATAAAAATGATATCATCATATATAATGAAACTTACCTCAAGTCAAAATTCAATTTTTGGTTTCCCAACTCAAGATCGGTCAAATCATTATTCTGCAAATCAATGAGTTGCAGACTACTGCTATAGCCACTGCTGAGATTTAATGTGCCACTGAGCTGGTTGTCCTTCAGTATCCTGTTAGAACATTTCAGTAAATTCACTTCATATTCATAACCATCACTTCCTATTTAGATTATTTAATTAGCAGATATAGAATGAGAGCTTATACTATATTATAAGCAATTATGCATAAGCTGATTTTCGTGGAAAGCTTCTTGAAAAAAGTTCTAAATATAAAGATAACCAAAAAAGCAGGTCTAATGTGAGAAGGATGGAGCAACATACACAGTTGTCAGATCTTTCAGACTAGAAACCCATGAAGGAATATCAGAAGAATTGAAGTTATTGTCACTCAGATCCCTGCAGATAGCATTTTTCATAAAAATGTGCAGATTAAATCATTGTATAATAATGCATGAATTATATGCCTATGTTTTACATATAGTTGTTGCATGAAATTAATTATTTCTTCTAGATTATGTGATTGCAATTAAGTATTTGACCTCCTAAAATTCAATGCAATAAGTACAATATAACAGAATGTCACTATTATACTACTTACACGTAGGTGAGACTATTCATTCCATTAAGATTTGGCAGAGATCCATTCAGTTCATTGTGAGATAAATAGCTGCAAAAATATATTCAATACCTTCTTTCAGAAAAATGGATCAAAAAGTTAGTGATAAATATGAATCTTAACATCTCGTGTTTCTTTGATTTTCTTACATCTCGCTAAGTTTTTCAAGAGTGTTCAAGTTAGAAGGCACTCTCCCGCTTAATTTATTCCTATCAAAACGCCTGCATTCAAGAGAAAATGTTCAATTAGCCAAAGAAATTCAGAAATAACATAAATTGTGTGAGTGTAAGAGAAATCACTAAGACAGTGGCCACAATATACTTACACCACTTCCAATGTGTTCACAAGACTACTCAGAGTGCTAGGTATACTGCCATTTAATTGATTGTTGTCGAAAAGCCTGACAAAAATAATATAAGCTAGGATTAATGTGAAGTTTATAAAATAAGTCAATGGTTATTCATTTAGAAAATAAGTTTAAGGTGTTTATGAAAAAGTTAAACAGAATGTTTTGAAAATTTTGAAATGCAGAAGCTAATTTCAACTTATAAGAATAACTAACTAATGTTTAAAAAGCTTATGACTTCAAGAAGTTATGAAATTTCAGAAAATAAATACTAAAAGATTTATGAAGCTTACACATGTTCTAGAATCATGCTAGAGTTAAAAAGTGTTGGTGGTATTGGACCTGAGAGTTTATTGTTCCCCAAATGACTGCAAGAAGTAGACATAATATTAGATATTCAGTGAAATGAAATGTTTTAGTATAGTAATACTAATTGGAAATTGAAAAGAAGATAGACATACAAATGCTGGGCCTTAAGGAGCATGTCAAGACCTGGTTGTCCTTGATCATTAGAGACTGGAATAGGGCCTTCCAGCTGGTTATCAGCAAGATCTAGCCAATCAAGGTTGGATAGATTGCCAAGAGAGTGTGGAATATTTCCGTTTAATTTATTTGAATTCAGTGCTCTGCATGAAAAACAATAAGGTGATAAGTGATTCATAAATGCGTTATCTAAATGAAGTAGAAAATAGTAACATAATAACTAACATTTGTCTATAAAAAAATGCGTTATCTAAATGAACTTCAAATAATGTTTGCTTAAGCACGCGTTACATGCACACATTCTCAAGCATAACTTATCATATATTAGTCTAAAGATAAAACATTGAGCTTCAAGATTAAGTAAAGATAATTTCTGGATGTGAACATGATATGAAAGGTACACACTTTGTTACATTGTAATAAATTGGACTTTTAATAGTTCTTGTGTGTGCAATGTAGTATCAGAATTATTAAGTTGGAGTCCTTACAAAAAGGTCAGCTTCTTTAAGGATCCTATTGAATCTGGAATAGGACCAATGAATCCACAACCAACCAATGCCCTGAAAAAACAGTTAAAAGGGAACATATAAAAAAGCATGCTAAATTTTCTAAGGTGAAAAATATTAGATAGAAGTAGTTCAATAAAAAAAAATCAGTTTATATTCAAATTATTTATTAGGAAATAAATTCCCTTCTTACAGGGAATTGAGATTCTTCAGATTCCCAATTTCTCGTGGAATTGTTCCTGTGATGCCTGTGTTGTATGAAAGATCCCTATATGAAGAAAAACAACATGTTATTAGTTTAGCAACAACTAAATATTGCAACCAACAATAACATAGACAAAATAAAATGTCCTACCTAAGGATGAATTCAGTTAAAGGAAATTGTTTAGCAACTTTCACACATCAATAATCATTATATGACTCAAATGCCAAATTAGAACAAGACTCTTCTAAAGTAAATAAGGAGGTATAGTCCACGTTAGATTAAATCACAAGTACAACATATAGCCAGAGTTTTAAATCACAGCTGCAGTCACGTCGCAATCCTTAATACTATGAAGAATCCCAGTTAAATAAGGTCGATGCAGCAGTCTCAATTGTAGTCACAGAGACATCAAAAACCTCGATGTCCAGAACATGTTCAAAAACCTTTTTTTTTAAACTTTATAAATACCTTTATTCATTTTTAGAGTCAAGGTCACTTTAGAGAGTCTTTATTTAACAAATAATATGTTGAGAAACATTTAAGCATCTTAGGGTTTATTAGAAGAAGAATTTCAGCCTAATGAACAAATTAAATCTATTTTTTTGTGTGTGTAGATGGAGTGGTAAACACCACCTGAAACTCATACACACAACTCCATTGTCCTATATTCGAACCCGAGATATGATGTCCAGCTTAACAATATCGGCATTTGCCAGTTGAACTATGCTTTATGGAGCAAATTAAATCTATTTAATTCAGATGAGAAGTAGAAAATGTACAATGTATCAAGTTCAGATAAGGACTGAATTGCTGAAGACAGTTGACCCACCAAA
The DNA here is from genome assembly GCA_037974875.1 of Cicer bijugum. Classification (NCBI taxonomy): domain Eukaryota; kingdom Viridiplantae; phylum Streptophyta; class Magnoliopsida; order Fabales; family Fabaceae; genus Cicer; species Cicer bijugum. Next base: position 2,625,839 of record JBBPBT010000629.1, on the reverse strand, counting down.
TTCAAGCCAGGTAGTTTCCTGAAAAAGATAGCAGCACTCTTTTCAGATTCAATTTTTTTTTACAAAAAATAGAAAATAGAAAGTAAGAAACAATTTGAATGAAGCAAAGAAACCGTGATCTAACAATTCGGTAATTCTTGAATTTGTGCAACGAATTCCATCCCAATCACTTCCACAAGGATCAGAACCCACCCAATCTGATGGTTTGTTTTTCCAGGATTGTATCAGAGATGAAAGAGCAGTAACTGCATCGGTACATTTTATATAGTCAATTTATAATGATCCTCATCTCTTTTTACAAAATCTGATTTTAATTTTGGAGATAAGGTGAATGATTAATTCAACTATGTCAAATCACATATAGTTGACATTGAAGTGCTATAGGTTTGTACATTGGTTAATTATATATAAATAGGTCAACTGCAAAAATTTTATTAGCAAACAAAATTTTAATTTTGAATGTTAATGGTAGAAGAATATATCTTTAATCCACAAACACTTTCCAAACTTAGATGGACAAGCATAGATTCTCACATTCATGATATTGAGTTGAAAACAGTACATAACCTAATTTTAACTTCATAACTATATGATTTTTTTGGTGTAATTTATGACGTACCTCCTTATTAGTTACTATAACTAGGAAATTGTTAGGACAAATGGTCAAAATTTCAATGATTAGCCAAGTAGAAATTCAGGGTCTTGTAGGGATGAGACACAAACTTTATCAATGTTGATTCGACAAAAATAAGAGAAAATAAACACAAATTGAGTTTTAAATTCTAATATTTGTTTTTCTCATTGATGGAAACAATGAGTCACCATCTCAATCTTGAGGAGGAACTTTTACTTAGGAGAGGAAAAATATAAAACGTTATATACCATTCTGAGACATTGATTCACCGTAGATCATATGAGACACTTTCCTACCATTCTGTACTAATTATACTAAAAAAGGAAGGGGTGGAAAAGCACAATATTATTTCCTTGCTTATTTTGTTGATATATGAAAGAATTATATAAACAATAGATGTGATGAATATACATCAAACTCCAAACACAATCACAAAAGTTGAATTGAAATTAGTAACTTACAATCTCCACTGTCTGTCTGTGCTGCAACAAGCAAAACCTGGAAAAGAAGCAGCACTAGAATAGGAAAAACTTTAAGTTGTTGTTCCATTACTCAAAATACTTTTCTGATAATGAACCAATAATCAAATATGAAAACTTTTAACTAATGTGTATAACAAGAAGATTATGAAATAATTAAAGAGAAACCATAGTGTACAATCTTTTAACAAGAAAAGAAAATAATTGAACTGAAAATTGTAGAGCAGACGCGTCTTCAAGACATGGCATGCTAACTAATGCATTTTACTAAGTCAATGCCTTTTACATTCAATTTTCAACTTTTAGAATTAGTATGAGTTTTAATTCCAAAATTAAAAATATATTGCCACTATAGAGGCACCAACTATAACCAACATAATCAATATATTCCAACTAGTAATGGCTATCAACAATTGTGGTTAGTGATTATTAGTATATTTTAATTCTGATGTCTTCCTATTTTTTTTTTTTTTGTTGAAACCTTCCAAAGAAAAATGCTAGAAGATAAAGTTTTAAGTGTTGGAACTTGGAAGGAATCAACAACTACCTAATAAACAAGGTATTATTTTAATAGTTAACTCAAGGTGAAATTAACAAGAGAGATTAATATCATTTTTTTAGGGGAAAACATAAAGCATTATTGTAATTATTAGATTAATTTCCATATATGAACAGTGTCATGCTTTGATTAAGAAATATGTTTGTGCTATTTGTACCACGACAAAATGAAAATTATACAATTGACCATCTAGCTTGCCGTCCCAAATATAATATTGTATTATGCACAACTGTCAACGAGGAATACACATAATAAAAAGTGTTGGATTTTCATTTGAGATACTAAACATTTGCTTAGTTGTTTGGACAGGCTTTTGTATCTGTATTTAGATTAAATTGGAGCGGCAACCGAAGTGGATACAAAAGAGGCATAAAGTTTTCTACAAGACAAAAACAAAGAAACAATAATTTGGTTTTACTAGAAAACAAATTTCCTTTTGTAGATGAACAAGGATTACAATTTCTTTTATGCATGTTTCGATTCACGAATGGTGATTTTGGCATAACGGTAGCTCACTATAATTTAAATAAAAACTACACTTTTTAGTTTTAATAAAATCAAGTGTTATTACATCATAGACTTTATTAACTTAATATTATTATAGTCTCGGGTAAATATCAAAACATTTTTTTGAGCAATTTTAGAGATTATTTAAAATATTAATATCGTGAGAGATTAAGTTGATATCATCTTACAATATTAAATATTAAATTCTAAATTTACTCTTAAATCGAGGTAATTAGCCTATAAATATAAGTAACAAACATATGATTTATATATAAACAATATATTTGCCGTAAATTATCAATATTCTCTAATGATAATTGATAATGTTGACAATATTCTGCATATATTTAATTAAATTATATTGTTATTATTACATTACTACTAATAATTAAAATCTCCCAATAACAACAGAGTTGGAACTTCAGGAAAGAAAATGGGAAGTGGGAACATTGACTTTTATCTAATTCCTTATTGGATGGCTAAGGGGAAAAATTAAAACATAATACTAAGAATCTAAGATGTGAACTCTAACTCCAAGTTGTTATGTGAACTCTTACTCCAAGTAGCCATTTTATTTATTGATGGTCGCACTAATTCTTGTTCAAAAATTGATGGGGTCAAACCTACTAATAATATTTCTGAAAAAATATTCGCAGCTTGATTGATCAGAAACAAGGTTATGTTATAAAATTAATAATACTTGATATTTATAAATATTTTTTAGGATCAAATATTTTTTAGTCCATGCAAAATATGTGAGTTTAGTTTTTATGCATGTCAAATGTTTTCTTTGATTTTATAAGGGAAGATATTGAGGGCATAATTAATGTTTGAATACTTCTAACGGGGACTTTTCTAATCATAATGTTGATCATAACATGTAGACCTTGTTATTGGTAAAAATATTGAGACCTTTTTGATTAATTCAACTAATGCATCCTAATGGATTATTTATGATATGAAAGTACTTTTTAAATTTTAGAAAGATATGGATAAAAACGCTCTAGAGAATGATTATTATCTCTCAACATAACAGGCACAACCATATTGGTATTACTCATTAGTCTAACACAAGTACAAAGTGGGAAATGCATGGATTCTCACACAAGTACACACACATGTGAGTACAATCAATGCAAAGGGAAAATGGAGACATTCCAAAACTTTATAATTTGCATAAAAAACTCTAACAAACCATATACTAGTATTATTGGACCACATCATCCAATTAGCAGTTCAATAGCCATACACCTCCACAAGCTCAAGGTAGGTGTGGAAAATAATTAAGGGAGCTATCTAACACATTGAGCTTGTTTCTGATATGAAGATATTTAATTGGTGATAGAGGCTTGCTTGGTTAACTAATCAGCCTCACTAATCATAGGTTTGGAACATGGACAACTGTGAGTTTTTTATTTAGTACCTTTTCACAATGAACAAGAGTTCCAACTCCATGAAGCACATGCTTATGAATTAAAAATTTGCACTTTTATAGTCACAGAAAACTATAGATGTAGAGAATGTCCACTCTTAGTATTCATAGAATATAGTAGTTAGGAGTAGCTTGAGCCATGCTTATGCACACTATACCTATATGACAACTGTAACTTATTTCCTTAAATAACCACATGGCACTAGATTAGGACCTAGATAGATGTCCTCCTAAAGAGATAAAGAAAAAATGTAGTCAGTGTTGATAGTGAGGTTCAGTATAATTCAAATTCTATATTGTTCAATGATAAAAGTCTAATAGAAATATGCTAAAAGAGAAGGGAAAAAAAAAGGATAAAATGCTAGAAGAAGAAACAAAGTTTACAAGTCAAAGTAAACAATTATATGGCCATTAACTAGCAACCTCAGATTCATTGAATTGGATACATTAATAGCGAACGCATGTCGTTTCTTGAGATACTCCCTTAATTAGATAAAGTTAAGATCAAGAACTAAGAACAGGATTGTGAAAAGATTAAGTAAATAAATAGTTCAAAAAGCGTAAGAAAAAAAGAAGACTAAAAATGAAGTTTAATTGGAAAAGATAATGTAACTTTTAAAATTAGGCTCTTTAATTGTAAGGAAAATGCATCGTTTAAAAACAAACATCATCAAACCAAATATGTTTAGGTGGGTTGAACACATGGATCAATCCATAGTATAAAACTGTTATATATTATGATTTAAAAACAAACCATTTATTTCTGCATTTCTTTCAATGGTTTGACTTCTAGTTTTTCTTAATCTCCCTCCCAAGTTTGACTTTTGAGCTATTCTCCATCTTATGTACTTTTCTTACTAAAGCTTCTACAATTATTCTCTATACATATTGAAACCACCTAGACAAAATGTTACCAAATTCTCTATCACAAAAATTGTCCTAATATGTTCTTATGATTCTATTTCTAATCTTCTCTTGTATAATTACTAATTCAATGTAATATTTTAATCGAAGCAACACTAGGTTTACTTTGTTGTTAGCTTTTAGTCGTTCCACATTTAATTCTATACAACCATACAAATCCTATAGATGGTAAAAAAAAAAATCCTTTAATCTTGAGTACGTTTTCTATAGCTTATCACACCCTAAATATATCTTTATTTCATGTACTTCGCTTCAATCTTATGTTTGACAGCTCACATTACTAGTATTTCACTGTCATATTGTAAGATAAATAAAAACCACTTAAAAATGCAAGACCTGTAATATTGCATATTCATCACTGGTTACACAAGAAGAATAAAAAAACAGAAAATGACCTTAGTGAAGAAACTTGTCAAGATAGCAATAACAAATAGCAACAAGCACATAGAAAAGCTAAGCACATATAATACTCCCAATAGAACCAAAACTTTCACCATAATGTTGAAAACAAATATGAGAATGCAATTTTATAAATTAGAACACCCCTCACTTTCCCAAAAAATTGCAGTGCTAAATGGAGGGTGTCCAGGGGTAAAAAAATTTTAAACTATCACCCGGCTCGATGTGAAGAAAAGTGTTTATTTAATCAAGATTTCAAGCCACATGATGCTCGACTGGATTAATTGCATTACATATTACGAACTTGGAATGGTAACACCGTAAGAGCCATTAAACAGACATAATATTTAAGAGTAGTGAGAGAATATATTCATCCTACTAATTCAAGTAAGGTTCGGCCACACGACATTCACTTGCGTGCTTCAGTCTTCTTTTGCTCTTTGGCTGAAATAGATTTATCCAAATATCAGTTTCAAGCTTTTGGATGCTTGAATAGAAAAAGCATAACAGTGTTTTAGAACTTACCAGCTTTCTCTTCATCACGCTTTTTAGCAGCTTCTTCCCTTTGTTGACGTATAAGAGCTAATCGTTCTGCACACCAAGTCAAAAAAGAAATTAAACATTAATCATTGAAGGAAAACTTTTCCTAGCAAAGGTTGTTGATTTTGGTTTAACTCATACAGCTTATGCTTTGTGACAATCAATCAAATAGTTTACATATTATGTTATAATATATCAAATGTATGGGTGAAAATAAATAAAAGGCGTAGAAGAAGCATATAAAAACAGACAATTTCAAAAGCTACTGGTACCTAAATCTTTCTTTGCTTGTTCAGTTTTTCCTTGCTCTTGCAGCCTCATATAGCGTTCATGAGCTCTCTGTTTCTCTATCTCTTCTCTGAAAACAGGAGAGAAATTTTGAAGAAATTCAGAAAACATGTTGATATAAAAGATCCACTTTCAATGTTTCCCCAATATGAGAGCATGCATGATTGTATTTGCATGATCCCTTTTTAAAAAGCAAATTAAAAGTAGCAAACCTTTCACGTCTTGAAAGCTCAGTTGTCTTTTCAACCTGCATCCGCGCGAAAATAATATTATTCTTCCAAACTCCTATGAAAATTTCTATGTAATGGCCAACAATGAAAAGTTAAACTCACATCAACGTCTCTAGCTTTCAAGTTCTTTGGCTTTACCAAGTTAGGATTTTCAATCTCAATAATCCCTTGAGTTCCTTTATTCTTCTATATATATTAAATGGCAACAAGACAGTCAATTTCATATTGATGAAAAAATGTATTGTTTTAGAAAAAAGGCAATCTATTTAAATCAGTAATAACTGTGAGATACTAACTCTAGTTTCTTCATCGGCTTCTTCACCAGATTCATTGCCAGATTCTTCCTTAAGTTCTTCAGCTTCATTCTCAGCTTCTTTCTATTAAGGTTGGGAAGAGAATGACATGTAAAATAAAGTAAAATATGTAAAGAAAATGAAAACAACTTCATATGTACCATGAACATATAAAAATTAACTTAATATAGATAATATTAACAAACACATCATTTGTTAGAGGAGATCGCATACATGTTTGAGGAGCAGGAGCAAAAGGAGGAAGAAGAAAGGATTCAGAAGGAAACCTGTCTAAAAGATCGAGGACGGCTAGAGGTTCCAGCAACTGCAATAGTCAAAAGAAACATTAAGTTTTCAGAGGTTATTTCTATGCTTAAGAAATGTCACTTTTCTGTTTGTTTTCTTTAGAGGAGAAGGGAGCCAAAAGGGTTTAAGCATTAATAAGAAACTATACTTCGGCTAAGTTTCAAAGTTAGAGAGTTGGATAATAATTTAACTAATCCCTCCACATAATATTTTGATACTAGACCAGACCTATGGACTATGGTGAATGCTAAGTAGAAGTTATAACACAAAAACAAACATAGAATTGTCAATACGTAACTACGACAGTCTCTAGAGATACTATAAAGTGAATGCATAACTGAAATAATCTTAATCAAAGCACTCACAGGGTTGAACAAAAACTGGCACTACACAAGCACATTCCCACATTTCCCTTTGTCATAGTGTTGTCAATCTTGAATCGCAGAAAAATAGTGGTTCGTTCAAATTCCCCTATGCAAGAGTGCTATAGCGCCACTATAATCGCTATTGTATTAAATATCATATCATGGAATAATAGTGATAGTTTAAATTCCAATACGGCACTATAGCTACTATTTAACAACACTGTTATGTCAAACCTACTAACATGCGTAAACTAAAATTTGTAGGATCTACTATCACTTTCTAGAACTGGTTAAATAACCGATATCTATTCCTTATGTGATTTCTCAGTTGCAGGTTAACAATCCAAGCCATTTCTCCCCAATATAATTGAATTATGAAATAGTTAACATCTCTTTCTTAACATAAGTTGTATCAGCAAACATGCTGTTTAAGGATTATGCTCTTTTCTCTTAGTGATACCTACTAAACCCATCAAAATGGCACATGCATCTATAAGTTAAATATTCTAACAAGGAGAGAGTCTGGGAAACCTCCGACGTGGCCTAAATGGAAATTTACTGAAACCATATACAGAAAAGCACCAATCTCAGTAAATTGCAGTTACCTTTTCCACTATACCACAAAAGTATATAATTTCTCATGTTCCTCTAAGGTCCTAACTTACTTCTATTCCAACTTTTGTAGCTTCAAAGAAAGAAAGAAAAACCAACACAAAGGTACAAAACTCAAAAAACAACTCCACACAAGATTCATTTTATGAGTACCAAACTTGGTACTCTAAAATTTATAACTTATGAAACACACATACCGACACAAACATGATTCTAACACATTGACATTGTAATAATTTGAAAATATAAATAAATTAAATGTGATTAAGGTGTTGTGCCAATGTTTGTTTGACATTAACATTTGTCGGACATGAGAACATGTGTTTCGTCAAAAGTGTTGGTGTTACAAACAAACATTGTGCATACCCGGTGGTAATAACTCCACACAATATGAACAATAATTCAAACTAAATTCAAACATAAATAGATATTAAAAAATGTTTTCAAGCTGGAAGTCTCGTAGATCTAAAGACCTCCAATAAGTATAATCTTCACATGCAGAACCTTTATCCACAAGCCACACTATTCTATAACTACAAAAACAAAAAAGCATGAAAAGAATGACATTTATCTAAAAACCAAAATTTGCAAGAAAAAGTGATTGGATTTAGCATAAAGGAGATGAAGGAAAATTTGGAGGGGGCTTACGGATGTCTTCGTGGGTGGAAAAGTGGCGGCGGCCGGTGGGCTTGCTCTTGAATTTTCCTCTTCCCATTTTTTCTCAATTTAAAATCAATTCAATTCCACCCACAAAAATTACCAACGATCTTGGAATCAAATTTTCATTCCTTTTATTCTATTCAAGTTTGCGTTTTAATAACAACAACAAAAATTGATGATGATGATGATGATAATGATGCCCATTCACTTTATTCGTAACTAGTAGCGTAGTAACCGTTCCGGCGGGTATATTGAAAAATCGTTAAAAGAAAAGAGGGGCCCGCCTAGGAAAAGAAAATATATTTTTTTGAGAGAAGGGACATTTTGGTCTACACAAAAAATACACGGGACAGATTGATCCTTGACAAAAAGACCATTTTTAGCCGCTCATATAAATCAATTGGAAGTTGGAACATGTTATTTGTCAAAAAAGTTATTCATTTTTGAACTAATTAGAATATGGATCGGACTACTTGTCATATAATGTTCCAAAAGAAAATAAACAAAACCGTAATCTGAAAACAATAACACGAAGAAAAAACAAAAACCAGAAAATGGTTGTAGAAATTTTTCAATAGAATGACTCAAAAATCCCTATACAATAGATATTATTCATTCTTTTTTGTAGTCATCAAACGTCAAAATAGTTATTTTATATTTTGTTAAAAGTCACATAAGAATCTGACGTTAATGAGATAATGATAGACATTAATTTTCTATTAGATTATATAAAATATTCTGATTCAAAAATTGTCTCAATTTAATTTTATCAAACATTAAAAAATAATATATTTTTATTGTCAAGAACTAATATGTCTAGGGTGTTTTGTTTTTTTAGGGACCAAAGTCTAATTAATTTCGGAAATGACATTATACTAAAATCCCTTACATAAAATTACTTATAAACAAACCAACCACACCCTAGACAAAGATAGTTCTCTCTCAACTTCCTCCGTTATTTCTCGCTCTCGCTGCCGAGCAAATAATCGCGCGCCGTCTCCGACACCATCGCCGGAATCCGCTGTCGTCCTTTCGTCGTTCTCAGAGTTTGTCACTTGTTTTCCTCCACCGTTTCTAGGTAAGGACGTTTTTTCGATTTTTTGTCTTTACCTTGAGATTAGTTGATGCGATGATGATGGATCTGTATGAGTTTTGTTGTTTTTGGGATTGAATTGAATAGTGATGAATGATGATGATGGGTCTGTCACGTGAATGTGCATGTGAAATTTGAAGTAATTTTTTCTTGTTTTTGTTTTCGGTGTTTTGCGTTTGTTTGGGGACTTGGGTGGTGTTTTACTTTCTCAGGTGGGTGCGTTTATCTAGTTTGTTTGCTTTTGGTATTGGTAGTTGGTTTTTGTTGTAGCAAAATATTGTAATTTGTGATGGCCTACTAAGTGTTTGATAAAATGTGTGTGATGGTGATGGGATTTCAATTTGCTAGGAAATGAAGAAAGGTGTGCACCCACAGAAGCAATGGATGACTTATGTTACTCAAACTGGTAGATTGATGCATGTCATGATGACAAAGATACACCCCGTTGGTAAAGTCTACCACTTCCGTGCTAAGCGTCAAATGGCTGAGAGTTTAGGACAGATTGCCAAGTTCAAACGTCGTTTCGGGTTAGAAAATACAGAGGCCAGTGAAAAATGATTTATCCTACCATTAGAGGGAGGTTTTTTTTTTTTTTTTTTTTATTTCATGCAAGTTCATGGAAAATAACAAGAAAAATGGTCATTTTTGAAACAGTTTTTGTTCATTTGCTGAATTTTATTAATCTAGTTAAACATCACTGTGTGTTTTTGACTTCCTATTCCAAGTTATCCTCATGTTCTACATCTAAGAAACTGTTGTTCTCTAATTGGTATCGGTTATTTTGATTTTGAGAAATTTTATGGTTCTGAAAAGAATGGAGGCAAGGATGTAGTTCAAATGTACTAGTGTTATTTTGTCATGGCTCATGATCAATAATTTGTCCTTTTATTTTCAAATGTAGTTGTGTTATTTTCTGGTATTTGTAGTCTACTATCAATTCTCAACTATTGACATAGTTATGGTTTGAAGCTGTCGGAAGAAATTTGGGGCATAACCATTTTGTTTTTCAGACTAATATGAATCTTTGCTTCGACAATTCAAATTCGACAGTAGCTTTCAAATTGGATAAATAGCGTTACTGCTTAGGCAATCCTTTCGTTAGCTTGTTTTCTTTTATGAGTTTTAGAGGCACTAACTTAGTAGTATAGATCCTTTTTCTTCTCACTGCTATATGGTTTGCATCTCTTTATATAGTGCATTAGCTGTCAAATGAAATTATCGGAGGAAACGAAATTATCGGAGGAAGTGAAATTATCAGACGAGTTAGCAACGTAAATACCCCCATAATAATAAATTAATATAAAAATCACTATTATCTTCCTTTTACTCTTCCATGGATGTTGATGGATTAGTGTTAGTTAGTTACCTTTCTCTAGTTAGTTACTATTGAGGAGCTAGTCATTAAAGTCTATTACCATTACTTCATTAATAAATAGATTGCATCCAAATTATTGTAAGACAAAAATTGTTTTGGGCACTCATGACTTTTGTTGATGGGAAAATAAGCGGTTATGAACAAAGTAGTTAATTTTCTATCATTATTTTGCTACTTGCATCATCATTCTATTTATTTAATGAATTTTCTCATCATCATTCTATTTTTTTCAACTATTTTAATTTCTCTCATATTTTAGTTACTTTAATATATTTATTTTAGTGTTGTATTTTTAGACTATTAAAAAAAATTATCTGTTTGTTTGGGTCTTTTTATTTTTTTGGTATGCTTATTCCTCGTTTAACTTTTGGTTTTTTTTAGATTTATTTATGAACTTTTGTCGTGTTGTTTTTTGAAGATAAGAATGAGAGAAGAGAGAAAAGAAGAAGAAACATTTTTTCATCGATTAGATAAAATAGAATTGAGATGTATTAGGTTGAGTTAATGTTAGGTTGTGTACGTCATTTGAAGAAGATCAAACAAATTTTGTTTCTTTGGTCATAAATATAAAGAATAGTGTTTTTATTTAAATATTTTATTTATTTATTTTAAGTTTCTTTAAACCACATTTTTTCCATAAAAAGTATTAAGTTATACTATGTAGCAAATAATTTCTTCTTCTCTGCTGGAAGAACAACTTTGAACAGAAAAATTTATCGGTTAAATAAAATAGAATTGAAGATAAAAAGAGAGAAGATAAAAGAGAAGAACAAAATTTTAGATTTTTTTTTTCTTTGCTGGAGAAACAACTTTGAAGAGAATATCTAATAATAATAATAACAGAAAAATAAAACTGCCCAAAGAATTTTATCCCATATTCTTCACAGGGTATCCTACTAAAAATAAAATAAAAAGAAACTAAAAAATCAAACAACTAAAAGAAGTTGTGTTGTTATCGGTCATCGGAAGAATGCTCTGTTTTGTAGAAGATAGAAGAGAAACTGAGTTAGAGAGATTGAGTTAACGAAAGAGAGGTTGAGTTTGAAGGTGAAAGAGAGGTTGAGTTTGAAGGTGAAAGAGACTTCGAAAGAGAAGTTGAGGCTAAAAGAGAAACCAAAGTAGAAGTTGGGCCTAGGAAGTTGATTTTCAGATTGGCCAAGTGTCAACAGATTAGGACATCAAAGGTAGAATAGTAATTAACAGAGCATGTTATTTTCTTATATTATATTTAATTTAAATTGATATATTAGACATCATATTTTAAAATTGTATATTAAAATTTTAAATGGCAAATTTGTAAAATAGATGGACACAAAAATTGCAAACACAAACGCAAGGGGGAATTAGAATGAGAAGCCACCCAAGTTTGAGAGAAACAAAGCTACTAATGTAATCCATTTAATTAGTTATTTTTTAGAGGTAAAAATCATAACGTCAATTTGAGGGAGTTGTAACAAATTTTATGATAAAATTCAAATCAATTATAAAGAACATGTTGATTTTGTTCATTTTAAACAAGTTGATATTTTAAAAATTAAAACGCTTATATTAAAAAAATATAATTTTTTTTAAACACCAGATTTTTATACCATTAAAACAATTACATAAATTTTTTATATGATGAATACTAAAATTGTAATGAAAAATAATAATATATAAATGACTAAAAATTACTTATATATTTCTTTTAAAAAAACACTTAAATACAACATATTTTTATTCTTTTAAAATAATAATATAATATGAAATAAATTATGATAGTTTTGCACAGTTTTATAAATTAGCATACAATCTTACTCAAATCAAAAGAGATTGAATTTATTTGATTAAGTTCAGTTTGAATTAAAACACTAAAAAAACAAATTCAATTTAATTGTTTTTAAATACATTTTTTAGTCTTTTAAATTATCGATTTTATTTTTATATATTAGACAAAACTCAAAGCACATAATTAAAATTTAAGTAGAAAAATATAATTTATTTTTATTAGATTTTTAATTGTTAATTTTTTTTTATTAGTTAAAAAAAAATTGTTGGGACTTCGGGATGGCTGCCACCATAGCTGGTACTAAAAAATATCTGCCACTTACTGTGTCATTGTAATTGTCAATGTCTGAAAGCAAAAAAATCAAGTGATTCACGAGAGTTTGTAGCCTTGCTGATAAGTCATTGCTGGTGGACTAGCCGAAATCTGGCACGTTTGGGATTGACTATCCATAGTGACTAATTGACAACAATCTCTAATGTAAACTAAATGAAATCCAATTAAAAGTTTAATGAAAAAGTGGTCTTCTTACCTATCATGTTGAAGGCATCATGTCAGATTGAAAAAATGCATTCATAACTTATTATTTTAGGCATAAATGAAAAATTTAGTTTGGAAGGGCTTAACAATTATAGACCAGCTGTTTCAAAAACCAGAACACTAACCCAAGAGTTAATAGAATGAGAATCCTTAATTAAGTCACCAGCTGAAAAGAAAGAAGATTAAAAACGCAGCTTTTATGAACTTGCATACAATTTGGTGGTAGCATTAACTCCCTTCTTTATAGTTCAGCAGGATGAAAGTTGTGATGAAGGGAAATAAAACAACAGAAATTTAATTCATAACATGGATCGAAATGAAATAGACTAATTAATCTCTCGCGTTATTAGCCGACACAAAATAGGAAAATGAATGAATTGGGATGATCTACTCGCAGAAATGGTAATGACGCTCTGATGAAGAGAGAACGCCCTTACAGAGATAGAAACCGTTCCTATATCCAGCGCCCATCATTTCCCTACTTCGGTATTCTCATGCATAAGAGCCTATCACCCCAAAACAGAATTCATAACATAGGCAGCAAACAACTAATGTAGAAATACTGCACATCATTTTGACACTGCAATGCTTCCAGACGACATGTTTTGGACAAGGTTTTTTTGAAGGTGAAGTGATGTTGTGGGCATTGTAGGATGAATCTTTGAAAGCACAGCACTTGGGACTTCTAAGGTGAAGCAGCATAATCATAGCAATTTGCCTGAACCAGAATAATTGCTACATTATTATATAGATTTACATGAGATTAAAGTGATGTTACAGAAAGATAGAGCTGCTAATAACATAATGTTGTTGCAGGAATATAGAGCTATAGATAGACAATACTAAAACAGGTTTACAAATTACAAAAATCAAAATCAGAAAGATAGGAGGCAGTACCTATACTTGTGAGGACTCCATTAAAAAGTAGAGATAATAACTAAATCCAGCTGCAAAACTGTGCAACATCATTTGAAGAGAGCATAGGAACCTGTTGACGTCTACCGCAAATTATTTGGATTGGTTTGTTCAGCTCTGTGCACATTCACATTTGGTACTTAGCTAAAGTAAGCAATCATCCATAACTGATCAAGAAAACTAATTCCAATGTTGCATGCAGCATAATATTTGAAATTAAAACATTTTAGATGCTTAAAGAAAGTAGCAAAGACCATCAAAAGGGTGAGATGTGTGCAAGGTCAAAAAAAATGTGCCTTTGTAGTTGGAAACAGCTAACTCCTCCATTAGCAAATAGAACTCGTCTTTAACATAAATTTCATAAAACACGAAAAAAAACCAAGTCAATTTTAATTGCGGAGTTAACAATGGCAAAAAATCTTGCATTACATTAGTAGATGTCTCAATCTTTCCAGAAAATATTGAGCCTGGGATATTTTATATACACAAAGAGATAAAATGAATTACATGAGAAGGTATCGTTAGCAGGATACGAGACATTATGTATCTTGAAGATGTAAGAGCATACCTATAGAGCCATCCAGTATGGACTTTTCTTCATGAGTGTTCAGCTACATATCGCATCAGCTGTTTAAAATGGAAATCCTAATTAACTCAAATTGAATATATGGGTAATACTCATCCTAGTATTATCATAATGTCCCACATAAACTAACGAATATGATATGTTACCAAAAAAGTGAAATGGACTATTCATCTTAGGCTTGTGAGAAGAGAAGCACCTTAACTCACAAGTATAATATCCTACTGCAAACCAGAGAACAAGTAATGACTTAAGCAGTAAAAATTGTAGAAATTAAAATTGTATTTTATTGAAAAAGAATTGAAATAAATTACCCACTTGTTCAACAAGTACCTTTGTTTAGTCCTCCACTCCACAACAAAATTTTCTGCATAGGAATTTTAGATGTTCACCATCTGTAATAAGGAATTAATAATTGGAGTCCTTAAAGTTGAAGTTTGAACTCTTGATGCCAATTTCTTCTCCAAAAATCTTTTATCACTACAACAAAATGTACAACATAATCATTCAGTGAAAGCATCATGCACACAACACAACACAACACAACACAACACAACGGAGAGCGTGCCAGATAAATTATACATTACATTAAAAGATAAGTTTAAGAACTTAGTTGAATGTACAAACCAAAGCAATAATAAATAATATTCCCAGCATAAACAACAATGAAGTTAGCTGCTTTAATGTCTCTAAAACAAAACAAAAAAATTTAAGAACAAACAACTTCCTTGTCATACGATTAACTATATCCTTTGTCCACAAAAAGAATAAGGTCTCTCTTTAGCTAGGATAATCTTTACCAGAAAATGCGAGGTAAAATATTTGTTGTCACTCAACACCTATACGTCCTTGTACAGCAAACTGCCAACAACATGAAAAAGAGACAATGTTTGCTTTAAGATACAAAAGGTGAAATAAATTGGCTGGGTGGCTGGTAGTAGGATATTCATATATAATTTTAATGGTTTAAAAGACGATGAAAAAAGTTAGTGCAGAAAATGAATGAAACTGGACAAGTGGCATTTAGGTGAGGAATAGCAGAACAATTACCTATTGAAAATCCAAGTTGAAGCTTACTAAATCCATTTGTGGTCAACCAAAATGCCTTGGATGTGGGAAATTTTGGGCCAAATTTGCGGGTGTTTCATGCGGCACCGTTCTTCCAACAGTGGACATTTATAGATTTGAAGTGTTGTTAGAGAGGCAGGCAACCTCTCTCCAGCCATATTCTCCAGCTTGGAACAATATTGAATTGCTAATGTTTGGAGGGACGTGAGGTGGAGAAGCTCTGTGCAGTCCAACGTGTGCAAACTTGACATTCTGGTTAGCCTTAGAAAGGTAAGGGAGGGAGGCAGCAACGCAAAATCCTTATTGGGGAACGACTCCACACCATCAAAACGACCAATTGTAAGATCGGTGAGCATGTCCATCAAACTTAGAGATGGGCTCCTCATTAACTTCTCACATTTATATATAACAAGTGATCTCAAGTTAGGCGGCATACCACCTTCACAAAACGTCTCCATTTCTGGGCAATCTTCTATACTCAGGAATTCTAAATTCGGGAGAAAAGTATTTGCGTGACAAGGCAACGACTTTAAATTAACACAACTGGAGACAATCAAGTCTCTCAAGTTGGGCGCAGACAATCCATTTCTTGGAAATGAAACAAATTTAGGGCAGTTGATAATGAAAAATTTGTTAAGA
This sequence comes from Cicer bijugum, assembly GCA_037974875.1. Lineage (NCBI taxonomy): Eukaryota > Viridiplantae > Streptophyta > Magnoliopsida > Fabales > Fabaceae > Cicer > Cicer bijugum. The sequence continues at coordinate 2,609,633 of JBBPBT010000629.1, read as the reverse complement.
TTTTGAAGAGTCTTTGAAGCAGAAACACATTCTAGATTTTCACACTCGTCGATTTCGAGACCACTGAGGTTGGGAAAGGTCTCGAGTGGGAGGGTTGTCAGAGAATCACAACTACTACAAATATACAACGATTGAAGTGATTCGTGCTGCTGCTTTTGCTTTGGAAAATCTAGATTTTTACAATTTGTGATGAACAAACTATTTAACGATGCGGGTAAACAATCTCCAGGAAACGATAACGCAGACGAACAATTCTTGATCCTTACAATTTTCAGAGAAATCGGTAGGGTGATGGCAATGATTTCAAAGAAGGACTCCGTTGACTCTCTTCCATCAATTTGGATCTCTTCCAATGAAATGGGTAGCTCTCTCAATGCTACTTTATTGCTTTCACGTATCTCTAATTTGCGGATGGCAGGAGCACTTGAGAGAGACGAAGCAAGTTGGCTGCATTTTACAATCTGAATTGTTTCCAAAGCAGGAAGATGAGATGGCAAATCTCCCCTCAATAAGGGACAATAACGAATCACAAGATAGTTGAGTACAGGAAAATAAGAATTTGACTGATGGGGATGATGCCACACTTCCCAACATGGCATGCTACCAAACTCAAGACGTTCAAGAGAGGGAAAGAGAATCCCTGATAAGGAATCACCGTATTCAGATCCAATAGTCTCCAACATACTCATTCTCCTGATACTCAATTTCTTGAGAGAGCGTAATTGTCCAAGTGGTGGAAGAATACAACAATTATGACAACCAGACAAATATAACTCATTCAAATTGTGGTAGGAAGGATCTCCAACCCATTCTGGAAATCTTGTGCCTCTATATCCATATATAGACAACTTTTTTAGGTTCTTGGCAGGTTGTAACTTGTCTAGTATATCCATCTCACTTTGTGAATTTGTAAATTGGTCTTTTGCATTATCAGACCATTCAAAAGATAATTCTTCAAGGTACTTCTTATCCATTACTTTCGCTTGTGATGCTTCAGAATTGTTGCTAACATTCTCTAATTTACTAATGGAAAGTGATCCGTGAAGATTTGACAGCGTTCCCAGTTCCTTGATCCCTTTCTCTTTATGCTTGTCCACAACAAAACAACTCAAATGTTGCAAATGGTTTAATTTGCTCATTTCTCTAGGCATATTTTCTAACTTTAGAGTTAAGCGGATATCAAGGTAGCGCAAATTCACAAGCTTTTGCATGCCATTGGGAAGTTTGGTTAATTGATAACAATCGTTCAACTTCAAAGTTTGTAGATTATGCAGATTACACAATGACTCCGGTAGTGTCTTTATAGTTGTGAAAGAGAGATCCAAATAACGCAAATGAATTAGTTCACCTATCGAGTCAGGCAATGCATTAAGATCACGAAATTTTTCAAATGACAAAACTCTCAAGCACTTCAAATTTGACAAAATGATGCAGGATGCATTATCATTGTTGAATGGAGTAGGTCTAAAACCGATTGCCAAAAAGGTCCTTAGATGTTTTGCTCGGTCGAAAATCTCAAAGTTATCCGTCACTGGATCACTTAAATTGCTAAATGATAAATGACGAGTCTTGTTATCAATCTTCGTTTCTTTCCCAAGTTCTTCTGTTCTAAAGTAGAATTTTGCCCCGAACAATGTTGCCAAATCATGCACCAGATCATGCATCACAAAACGCCGAAAGCTGTTTCCACTTTCAAAACATTGAAAAAAATATCTTGAAGCTAAGTCATTAAAATACTCATACCCAACTTCTTCCAAAGTCTTTCCATTTTTTGGAGGCTGTAAAAGATCTTCTGCCATCCACAACAAGATCAAATTGTCTGCATTAAATTTATAATCCTTAGGATACAAGGAGCAATAAACAAAGCAGCGTTTCAAATAGGGAGGGAGATAATGATAACTAATTCTTAGTGCTGGAATGATCTTACTCTCCTTTTCATCAATTTCCCAAATATTACTATTGAGTATATTATTCCAATCCCTGATGTCATGTTTCCGTCGCAACAAACCCCCAAGTGATTGTGCTGCTAAAGGCAATCCCTTACATTTTCTAACAATCTCTCTGCCAATTTTTTCGAGATCCATATTCTGAATGGATTCTTCTGGAGAAAGGCAAGCATGGTTTGCAAACACAGACCAACAATCTTCATCTGACAATTGCTCAAGAGAGTAACCTTGAAAAGTTTGGACCATAGAAACAACCTTTTGAATACGGGTTGTTACAAGAATTTTACTTCCTTTAGCTCCGCATCGAAGAGGCTTTGTAAGAGAATTCCAACTGTCATAATCTTCGGTCCAGACATCATCCAGAACAATTAAGAACTTTTTTCCGGTCAACTTATCCTTCAAATCTTGCTGAAGAATATTCAAATTATTTGTGTTACATGCACTTCTAACTTCCTCAGCAATGGCCTTTGTAACCTTCAAAACATCAAAATCATCAGAAACACAAACCCATGCTTGAACATCGAATTTATGCTTTATAGTGTCATCATGGTTGTACACAGATTGGGCTAAAGTGGTTTTCCCCACACCACCCATGCCAACTATAGGGATCACAGAAATCTTATCACTATCATCATCATCACCATCATGTAACAGTAAGTTGAGTATGGCCTCTATGTCTTGATTTCTACCAAATATGTTAGATCCATGATCTAGAGAGGTTGATGGAGTTCTCCAAGAAGAGTGGTGGTGAGTTGCAATATGTTGAAGACCAAGAATATCTTTGAGTTTGAGAATGGATTCAAGCCTAGTAACTATATCTTCTAACTTACGAACCATATCCCTTTCTTCAAAGTTGAAAAAGCGAGACAAGTAGCTAGAAGCAGTAGTACTCACCTCTTTGTTGTTTTGAGTAGTAGCAGATTTGGTGGAAATGTGATCGAGAAGGTCATCAGCAATATAGAGAGCATCTTTGAGATCATCAAGCCAGTTGTTAACAGCAGAGTCTTTGATCTGTTTGAGCTCAGCATCATTAAGAACAGCTTCAACAGCATAAAGAGTGTTCTTCAACCTTTGGATCAAATTGGAGTCAACCTTGTTTCCATAGATGAAGTTAAAAAGCTGAGGAGAAGCAAGCTTGTCGAAAAGAACTGGAAGGAAAGCAGAGAGAAAAGCTCCACCAACAGCAGCAGCATCCATGATTTAGAAAGAGAAGAGAAGTGATTATTACAAATCAGAGAACAATAGTTTGTAGCAGCACTCACTAAGCTCAAATCGGTTATTTGCCAAACTGTGACTATATACGCCGTACTCTATATTGTGTCACTCTTGCTCGGCACGTGTGAAGACGTTCCAGACAAATACACGTTTGTTGTCTCAACTCTCAAGTACTAGGAAACAAGAATAGGATGCTTATTTAATTCAACTTGAATTAAAATAAAATAAAAAACTTAACTCCATTCAACAAGATGTTTCTTAAGTTTTGGTATAGAATATCTTTTAAATTGCTCTCTAAACTTAAAAGTAAGATGTCAAACAATTTTCAGCATTTATTATTTAAGTTATGATTTAAGTACCATTGTTTTCTCTTGCTTAATCTTTAATTTTAGAAATAGAATTAATAATCTCTAAAAATAATTTATTAGATTTTAAATTTATTTAATTGCAATTACATAATTAAAAATGAAATAGAAAAAACGAAATGAAATACAAAGTTGTTTTAGAAACAAAATGGTAAAAAAATAATTAACCAAATAGAAAAAGATAACAACATATTTCCACATTAAGGAAAATGATATTGATGTGATTAAGGAATAGATTTCATTTGTAAAATACTTGCTATGAAAAATTCTATAAATAGACAAAAGAGTTTTAATCTATTATATATATTTAAAATGGACCCGAATGCCACCTCATTCTATTTCATCTATTTATATAAATATTTCTCACATGAGCCAAAAAGCTGATGTGGATCTCTTCTCGTTTCTCTCATCTCAATGATGTTCTCAATACATAATCTCCTTCAATCCATATTTCTTCTATTCTTTCCACAATTTCTTTAATACTTCCAAAATCTATTTTATAATGTTATTTTATAATAAATTTATAAATTATAAAATTATTTTGTAATTATTTATAATTTATAAATTATTTTACAATTTGATAATAATTTATAATTTATATTATTATCAAATTGTTTTATAATAAATTTATAAATTATTTTATAATATTATTAATCATATACAAATGATAATAATTTATATTATTAGTCATTAAATTCAATTAAAAAAAACCACTTAACCACTCATAAATATCGACATAAATATCCTCCTTTCATGGACAATTATATTATTACACTTATGGTGAGTAATGATTTTATAAGTTAGAAATTTAATTACTCATTAATGTTAATCTAT